>CAUYLG010001627.1:0-50629 GCA_963573385.1 Cacajao melanocephalus | reverse complement strand
TTGTTATTTTCATCTCTTATTCCTTCCTGTCTCCATTGTTAAACACAATTATTGGCATAATAGAGGTTTTTTAATACCCATTTTTAGACTGCATTCTAGCCTGGGCAGTAGAACAAGAATCCTGTTCTCTCTCCCTCTTTTCCTTCCTCTTTCTTTCTCTCGTACAATCTTTTTTTTTCTTTCTTTCACTCTCACTTTCTTTCCTCTCTTTTTTTTTCTTTCAAAAAATAAAAAAATAAATAAATAAATAAATAATAAATAAAAATACACACTCCCAAATACTCTAAAAAAAAAAAAAATAGAAAAAGAAACCCAAAGCAAGATAAATATAACATAAACTATAGCTAGGCAATGTTTTTTCAGTATGAAACAGCTAAAAACCAAAGACAGAAAAAATATACTTAATAAACTATATAAAAAAGACACATTATATTTGAAGGAGCAACATTAAGACTGACATTCCACTTCTGAGTAGAAAGGATGAAAACCATAATAAAATGCAATCATAGACTGAAAATGTGAAAGAAAAAACTGTCTAGAACTCTACACCCTGCAAAGATAGCTTTTTAGATGAATGTGAAATAAAGATGTTTCCAGACAAACAAAAACTGAAGGAACTATTTACTAGAAGGTCTAAAGAAAAAAATCATAAATGAAATTCTCAAGCAAAAGGAAAATGATATTATATGGAACATGTAAATTCAGTATGGAATGAAAAACAATGGAAAGTGTAAATATGTACTTACCCTTTGATAAATATGTACTTACCAAAAAGATAATTCTATGAACCAGAAATTCCACTCTTAAATAAAGTGACCCTCAAAATGCATTCTAATATGCACCAAAATTCACATATAAAAAAATCAAGGGTAACACGATCAAAAACAGGCAAATACTGAAAAAACAAATGTCTATCAACAGAAGAATAACTACATTGTAAATATTTATACAATGGAATACAATACAGCAATGAAAAAGATAAGCAACTCCTATGCACAGTAATATGGATAAATTCTTAAAATATAAAAAGTACATACTCCAAAACAAGTAAAACTCATCAATGGTGTTACATACCAGAATAGTGGTTACCTTATAGAAAGAGGGCAAGAAGGAATCGCAATGATCAGCTTCTTGATACAAGGAGTGATTATATAGGTACACGCACTTTATGAAAACTCATCCTGCCATACATTTTTCAACTGTGCATTTTATTTATCTGTTACACTTCAACAAAAAGTTTACTGTAAAAGTACCAGCATAGTGGTTATTTGCAATTATGTATTATTCACTTCATGATTTTACAAATAGAAGGTTTTCAATGGTTCTTGCAAGCCCTTAAGTGGTGGCTTTATGTTATCCCCTTGGTAGATCCCCTTGCAAGTGACCCTTAAATGGTCTGAGACTATTAGATCTTGACTCCCTACTTCATATGCCTATTTGAGAGTCAAGGCCCAGTAATGTCTTCAGGAATAGCATTCAGGCCTGCTCAAGGTATTCACATTTCAAAAATATCTAAAGGGTGATTTTTCTCAAATATCTAATGTAAAAATTTTTATTGCACTGTATCGCCAGGGACAAGAAATAATTATCTTTCCTATTAAAATTGTGAAATAGGGGCCAGGCCCAGTAGCTCATGTCTATAATTCCAGCACTCTGGGAGGTCGAGGAGGGGGAATTACTTGAGACCAGGAGTTTGAGACCAGCCTGGACAACACAGCAAGAGCATGCTTCTACAAAAAAAAAAAAAATTAGTTGGATGTGATTGTGTACACCTGTAGTCTTACCTACTCAGGAGGCTGAGATGGGAGGATTGCTTGAGCCCAGGAGTTTGAGGCTGTAATGAACTATGTTCACACTACTGCACTTCATCTTGGACAAAAGAGCAGAAACTCTGTCTCGAAACAAAAAGAAATGTGAAATGTGGCGATATGTTTATGGATATTGTCTTTAGAAGGAAATTGGGTGTCATTGAGAATGACTAACATTGATTGCACATGGATGTGGCTAATGTTCATGCCAAAATAAGTTATTGCTCATTGTCTTCAGGATTTGTGTTATAGACAGGGTGGTTCCTCACACCCCAGGGTTTTGCACGTAAGTGCAGGCCCCTATAATCTTCCATCATAGAGACCCATTATTGGACCTTCCATTTGGAATTACTTTGTCCACACCCAAATTCATACTGGAGGGAAGAAAAGCAGGGAGGAAAGGAGGAGAAAGATAATTCTACGGCTAATAGGACTATTTTTGTAATCAGGTGTGTTGCACAGGCAGAAACCAGGAAAGCTGTCAAAGCCATTTGCTATGCCTCAGATAATCCCCTTGCTTTTGTGGTTGAGTAAGATACATATCATCATCTTCAAGCTTATTTGTTTTGGCTGCAGAAAACAAGTTCACACTGTTGCAGGAAAGTAAGTAAGTGAAAGAAAAAAAAAATCTTCCTTTTTCCAGTTTCGGAAGAGAGCCAAACACTTGACTGCAACTATTTGAAATTTTCTGGCTAGGGCTCCATCTTATGGCCTAAATTGTATACGCAGAATCAGAGGCTGATAAACCTGCCACACGGTGGGGGGATTCACACCCTGAGTATCTTCTGTTTCTCTGGGCCAGTCCCAGGCCCGTCTTTCTGTGTATAAGAAAACTTTTGGGAGTGATAGATATATTCATTATCTTGATTGTAGTGATGCTTTCACAAGTTTACATATATGTCAAAGCTTTTCAAATTGTACACTTTGAATATGTACAGTTTACTATAGGTCAATTATACCTCAATAAAGTTGTTTAAACAAAAGGTGTAGACCTACTTCATTTAAAACCCTCCCTGCCAAGTCCTGTAATCATATGAATTTGCAAGAGAAGAGCATTATTATTGTATCTAATGGATTACAGAATATGTGAGGAAAATAGCAGGGGTTATTGTATCTAATGGATTACAGAATATATGAGGAAAATAGCAGAGGACAAATAGAAAGGATATGTAGATATCTTTCAATGGCCAGTTTAAGAAGTTGCACTTAATTGTGTAGACAATGAGTAGCCTACAAAGGAACTTTTTTTCTTTGCAAAAGAGTGTATGGTCAGAATTACATTTGATGAAGCTAAATTTGGTAAATTTGGTAAAAGGGTTTCAAGATATGTTGAAGAAGACTAAAAGTGTAAAGATTATTTCAGAGGCTAATTAATTAAATAAAAGTTGAACCAAAGTCCTGCTTGTAAGACTTGCAAAGAGAGGATAGGGAAAAGTACTGTCGCAGAAGTGGAAGAGGTGAGAGAGAAGGCAGGTTTTGTACCCACATGGTCAAAATGGAGGTGCTTTTAACAGAAAGGCTCATACGAAGTTGATTTGGAAACAGGCAGGATTAATCGGTTTAACTTCACAGAAACACTTCATATATTTAGTAGTGATTTGGATTTACATCATTATGGCTTATATTAAGATAGCTTAGACGAGAATTCACTAGTAAATCTGTGAAAGAAAGGCATGTTTCCCACTTCTCAGAAATATGATTTACCCCCATTGTCTTGAATATTTTCTCTATGTGTGTTATTTTAGGATTACCCAGAACCTCCATTACTCCAAATTCCTATTTTTGCTATCCATTCCACTTTTTAAAATCAGAGCTGCCAACTATGCATGAAGTGTCTATTGAAAAGTTTATAGCTTCAATGGGAGATTAAAAAGACTGGAGTACTTTTTGAGTAGAGAGACTTCATATCCTGCCAGAAGAGATCATATCCAAATCCAACATATGTCATGGTAAAATGGATTTAAAAAAATAAAACTGTATCATTCACCCTCAGGGATAAGAAAGTATATTCTATTTATGAAATAAAGAACAGGATGTTATTTTCAAGGGATATTAGGAAATTTAAAAAGCGCTTTTAGAAATTACAAATAGCAAAAATAAAAATTTAAACATAAAATGAAAGATAAATATATTTCTAAAAATAAAACAAAAGGATAGACAAAGAGCAAAAAGAAATAACATTGAAGAATCTAGGATGTCAGGACATATTAGAATGTCAGAACTGATGGAAAAAATAATAAAAGAGAATTTTGCAAAATTGTAAAGCACAAGGTTCCCAACTGAAAACATTCGGGACAATGAAGGTTGTTAAATATCCATTCAAATAACTCTCACCATAAATATTTAGAGGAGAAGACACAATATTAAAAGTTGTCAGAAAACAAAAGGTCACATGCAAAGAATTTAGACTAAGAATGTCACTGGACTTAACAACAATACTAATTAGAAAATAATACTGTGACAGCTTCAAAATTCTTAGGAAAAATATTTTTGACTTAGAGTTTATATCTCATCAAGCTATCAATATAGTGTGTGGATATAATGGAAACAATTTTAGACATTCATGGTTTCTAATTATTTATTTCCCATGTACTCTTTGCACTATTTTTCAGGAATTTATTGGAGAATGTGCTTCACCACAATGAGTAGGGGGTGGGGGGAAAGAAGAGACATGGAATAGGAAATGAGAACCTAACACAGGAGTAAGGCATAGAGAATTCCTGAAAATTCTACAGAGGAGAGTCCCAGGATGAGAGGTATTACCCTGCATAGCAAGTCTACATGGAAGAAGGAATTAAAGTGCAGCAGAAGGAATGTCTTCAGGACAAAGGAAAAAAAAAAAAAAGAAACACAGAAATTAAAGATTACTTGAACAGTTTATTTTAAAATATAGGAAATTTTTTAAATAAGTAATCTGCAAAACACTTGAACGATGTGATGAGACTTAGACTCAGGAAAATTAAGCAAATGAAAGAACTGAGACAATTATTAACTCTAGGAAATATAAACAACAGTGAAAGAGAACACTATCATGTATATTACTTGGCTGATTAGTGAACAATATTTACCATTATAATAATAATGAAAATAAAGTGAGGTACAACAGAGTAAAAATCCTTATATACCACACAGGAAGTAAACAGACAACATCTAAAAGTGCTCAATCAGTAGAAAACACTATGCATATACAGTCACACACTGCAAAACAATGTCTCAGTAAACAATGGACCATATATATAACACTAGCCCCATAAGATAGTACTACTGTATTTTTACTGTACCTTTTTTATGTTTAGATATATTTAAACACACAAATACTTATCATTGTGTTATAACTCCCTATAGTATTCAGTACAGTAAAGGCTTCTTTGTAGCCTTGGACAATAGCCTTACACATTTGGCCTAAGTCTGTAGTGGGCTATACCACCTAGGTTTGTGTAAGTACACTCTATAGTGTTTCCACAAAGAAGAAATCACCTAACAATGCATTTCTCAGAATATATCCCCATTGTTAAGCAATGTGTGACTATATGTCATTTTATTTATAATTATGGAGGTAATTTCTTGAAGAAGCAGCTGAAAGAATTAAGCTGAAAGACTTAATAGCTGTTTCTTGAAAGCGGAATAGAATGAAAACATAATTTAGTAGGAATATACTTTTTTATTATCAGTTTTCTAGCACAATTTAAATCTTTAAATTATCTTTATTTGATGTCTTCATTGTTTTTGAACTGTTCTGCAAATGGCAGCGTGGCAAGTCATTCTCCATTCAAACAGTAGAAACCATATTGGTTAATAATGTCTTAATTTTCTTTCCAACTTTTACCAAATGAACACTGAAGGGTCCAACCTTTCTCACTGGCCACAAAAGTCCAGTTTGCAAATTCAGAATTTATCCTAAGTGCTTTTCAGAGTTGTTGCCCAATATATTTTCTGGTCTTTTATCAATTTATCTTGAAATAATAAAGATTATAAAAATTATGTTTAAACTTTTACTGTGTGATAATTACCATATTTGAAGTTACAAGGAATACTCCATTGAAGAAGTTATATAATTATGTTAAGCACTAATGCATCAAGAGCAAGATTTATTTGAGGTGTAGGCGACCTTCACTAACTATGAAAATGTTACATTTAGGGAGCTGGGGTTTTGTTTTGCTTTTGTTTGGTTTTCCAGTTCTAACCAACTAAAATTTTCACAGTTGCCTCAGCTTGAGGCCATCTTATCCTCACAATTACTAATTCACACAACATAACTGAAATTATCTCTTTCTAAAAATTTTTAAGTATAAAGTTACTTTTAAAACTCATCTAGGTACTTCTTGAATTTTTTATAATTCTTTGATTGTTAACATCTTGCCTAAACCCATACTAACCAATACTATTTACTAGGAATATTTTTACAAAGAAAGACATAACACAATTTATATTCAGCTCTAACAAAGTGCTCAATTGGAAGTTTCAACTGAGGCACGGTCAATAAATAATAGATACCAAAATGAGTTATGAAATAAACTAATTTGAAGAAATTAAAAGTAGGTGAACTGTGTCTCCCCTGCCAAACACTCATATATTTATGGAAAAGTTCTAACCTCCAGTACTTGAGAATATGAACTTATTTGAGCATAGGGCCATTACAAATATGGTTAAAGTGAGGTTATACAGGAGCAGGATGAGATTATACAGGAGCAGATGAGACACTAATTCAATCTGGTTGGTGTTTTTATAAAATATCCGTGTGAAGACAAAGGCATACAGGGAGAATGCCATGTGAAGACAGAGGACTGGAGGGATACCTCTGCAAGCCAAGAAATGACAATGATTGCCAGCAGACAACCAGCAGCTGGGAAACAGCAACTCCTCTACAGGTTTCTGAAGGAGGAGGGACTTGCCAACACCTTGATTTTGGGCTTTTAGCCACCATAACTGTAAGACAATAAATATCCATTGTTTTAAGTCACCCACTTTGTGGGACTTGGTTATGGCAGCTCTAGAAAATGAACGTAAGGGTAAAAAGGTAAAGAGAGTTTAGGAGAGTTTTTTTTTATTTTTAACTTTAAGAGAGAGAGATTTCTTTTTAAAGCACTGCTAGTATACCACAAGTCAATAAGAGACATGAGATGTGCTTTTCCCCACAGGTAGAGAGACTTCATAGAGACCAGTCAGAGGGCTTGGTATGCGTTTCCTGGCATCTGGGGCAGTTGCAATGGATTGCTGTATGGTACATAAAAACACAGAATTGGAAAGCAGATGACTACTAATAGCCAAGGAAGTAAGTGAAAAAAAATGGAATATATTTAAAACAAATTAAATTTTCAATTACAGCATAGGCAAGGATTCTGAGTATCTTTTGAACAAAATGTGGGATATGAAAGAGAAAGAACCAATATGGAGCCATTTTGAGTTCTGCCAAAGATGAATGCCTGGAAAGTCAAAGGAATCCAAACAAACGGGACCATTCAAGAGATCACTAGAAAAACAAAGGATGAGAATAGAGTGGCCCATTGAAGCAAATGTACTCGCTAAGACCCAAGAAGAGCAGGTAAACGTTTTCAGTGGGCCCTCAGAAGAACTTGCCAAAGTTCCCCCAAGAGAAAGAGTCTATTTCAAACTCCTGCTAGACTCATAATAAAATCATCTCATTACACTGACAGTCAAGTAGGGACTAACATATGTCCTCTCTTTCCCTCCCCATATCCTTTTGATGGTCGTTAACAAATTAGGAAAGGAGAACCAAGGGTAGGAAAAGCACCATGAAGCACTTCCACAGCCTGTGGGGTGCATGAGGGACTGTCAAGAGATTTAACTTAAAATCCATTTCAGAGAAGACCTCTCTCTATGATACGATAGCTTGTGGTTAAGCAACTCACATGAAAACAACTGAGAAGATGCCAAAGTATAAAATATTTATGTCTGGAGGCATCACGGAGATACCAAGGCCACCAGGACATGAGGGGCCAAGATCCTACAGAAATGGGCAACACACGGAAATGACTACAATTCTAAACTGTTTTTCCCATATTTTCTGCTAAGTAAAATGACCAAAAAACTGAAATGGGAAATAGAGCTTCCCACAGTACATAATGCTGAGGACACAAAATTTGGAGCTCGAAGCTGCCAATGCAGGAGAATTTGAAATAAAAAGTTTCAGCAAGACAAGAATAACAGTCGCTGACATTTTGTGCCTCTTCTGCTGCATTTGTCAATTCCTAAGTGATGTGCAAGATCCTGTCAATTCCCCTGTGATCTCCAGGATTTTTGTTAAAATTTGTGAAGGGCTACATTTTAAGACTACATCCTAACTGTAAATGAGGCTATATAAAAGCTTAAACCCAAACTTGAATTAGCTCTCTTTGTGCAAGGATGACCTTTCATTATTCTATCTGGCAGAGCTGAAAGTAATCCTCTCAGGAATGAGATAATCATCTCCAGAACTTCTTAATTTTTTCATGCACACACACGCACACACACACAAAATTAGATGTTCAATAAAAAATTACCAGAAATACCTAAAATTGGGGCCAAATAAGAAAATGTGCAATAGAAATAGGGCCAAAAATGAATTATATATTAGATTATCAGACAGAGATTTGAAAATAACTCGCATTAATTCATTGGAAAACAAATAACAGACAGAGAATTTTGCCATAAAATAGGAACTATTAAAAAAATCTAATGGAAATTCTTCAATTCAATGACAAATTAATAACAAAATTAACTGATGGGTTTAAACACAGACTAGATTAAGCTGTGAAGAAACAGGAGAGAGAAAAGTTCCATAGAAACCATGCAACTTGGCATATGGAGAGGAAAAGAGGGTAGAAAATACAGATATATTTGGTACATGGTGAAAAGGCCTAACATATGTGTAAATGGAATTTTAGAAGGAGAGGAAAAAATAAATAGGGCAGAAGTAATATTTGAAGAAACAATAGCTAATTTTCCAAAACCTGATGACAGTCACCAAGTAAGAGCATGCATGAAATGCTCCACAAACTCAAAACAGAGCACAAAGGAAACAATATTCAGGCGCCTCATAGCAAAACTGCCAAAAAAGAAATCTTAAAAGTAGCCATACATTTTTGCAAAACAGATAAAAAAGATTGCCTCCAAAAAACAACAAGATTTAAAATTAACTCCTAAACAAAAGAATGGAAGCCAGAAAATAATGGAATCATAACTTCCAAGGGCTGAAAGAAAATTGTTATCAATTTTAAATTCTAAACATTTGAAAATACGCCCTTCAAATCTTAGGACAAAACAAAACAAAAAGGCAAAAAAGGGCTCCTCAGACAAAAGGAAAATAATTTGCACCAGAAGTATGGTTATTAAGGAAGAAATAAGTCAGTATGTCAGTAGAAAGCAATCATAATGTCATATGAGATTCAAACTATATGTAAAATTTAAATAACAACAAAAAAGTAGCAATAACTTAAAAGGTAGTGGGTGGTACATGAATTTCTAAGATTTAACATTATAAATCTGGTAAAAGTACTTACTTGTATTAGACTCTAGAAATTAATTGAAAACAGGTTTTAAATTAGGGTTAAAAATGAAAAGAATATATTACTAAAGACATATAACTAAAAAGGAGAAACATTAAATTTCAAATAAATTTTGATTCAATAAGCACTAAATAAAACATGGGTCAAAGAAGAAATCACAGCAAATTACAAAACACTTAGAACTAAATGCTACTGGAAATACATCATACCAAAACTTGTGATCTGTACCTAAAGGCTTGCTTAAAAGAAAATTAATGTATTTGAAAAGGAGAAAAGGCAAAAAAAAAAAAAAAGAAAGAAAGAAAAGAAAAAAACTTACCTACTACTCATCTCAAGAAGTTATAAGAAAAAAAAAGAACCCAAAGAAAGTAAAAGGAAGAAAATAAAAAGAGCAGAAATTAATAAAACGGCAAACACAATACAACAAAGAAAAAATCAACAAAAACAAATATTGGTTTTTCTACAGACTCCTAAAATTGATAAACCACTAACAAGTCTGCTCAGAAAAATAAGAAGATACAATTGTCAATATCATTAATAAAAAGGAGAACCATCACTACATATCTTACAAACATTAAGAAGATAATAAGTAATACTATGAATGATTTCATGCCAATAAATTTGACCACTTAGATGAAACAGAGAAATAGGAAAGTAGCTACCAAAATTTATTCAAGAAGTAGGAAATCTGAATAATCATGTATGTATTACAGAAATTAAATTTATAATTAAAAACTTTTCCACAAGAAAGACTCCAGCTCTCCCGAAACATTCAGTGACAGTCAGGAACCAATTAGATCTCTTAAGCAAGTATTCTCCAAAGAGCGTAGAAAGACTCAGGAATTAAGTTTGATAATGATAGCTACATTAAAAGAAAAAGGAAACAGACAAAAATAAAACTGCATTTTGAATGTGATCTATTATCAATGTATTCATGAAACATTTTTCCTTTAGACTCAGTACAGAAAGAGAAAAAAAAAAAAAAAAACCTTAAAATCCCCCAGTGCTTTCAGAGGCCAAGACAGGAGAATTGCTTGAGGTGAGGCATTCAAGGACAGCCTGGGAAACATAGTATCTACAAAAATTTAAATATTAGCCAGGTGTGATGGTACACAACTGTAGTCCTCGATACTTGGGAGGCTGAGATGGGAAGATTGCTTGAGCCCAGGAGCTCAAGGCTGCATTGAGCTATGATAATGTAATTGTACTTCAGCCTGCATGACAGAGCAAGGTTCTGTCTCTAAATAATAATAAAAAAATATTT
This sequence comes from Cacajao melanocephalus, assembly GCA_963573385.1. Lineage (NCBI taxonomy): Eukaryota > Metazoa > Chordata > Mammalia > Primates > Pitheciidae > Cacajao > Cacajao melanocephalus. The sequence continues at coordinate 40,052 of CAUYLG010001627.1, read as the reverse complement.
TCTACTTCCCATCTAGCACATAACTTTTTTTTCCTTTGCTAGCAAATACATTGTGTTCTCTGATTTTTTTTTTAATCTTTTGTGAGCTTTTTAAAAAAACACTATAATAGGACACCAGTAGCAGAAGGATAGAAGTTGATGGCAACAAGAGTACCAGCAATCATGCATAAAAGTTTATATTTCCAAGGAGGCAGGAGAACAAGAAAATATTTAACAATCTCCAGATGGATTTGCAAAAAGTAGTTCCACTTTTACCCTCAGATTTCCAACTACCATTTTGTAATAATATAGCATAAATACATGGGTTAATTAAGCCTCAGATTTAGCTGGCTATTAGTCTGAGTTGCAGGAGTTTGCACTTCTTCTCGGTTCTTTCATCCTGCCTGGCTCCTGGCCTCAACAGTGGGCATGAGTTTACATTGGCTATTACACGCTCCGCACTAGAACTGCTGGAAACCTCATTTATATTAAAAGCAGTAACTCTGAATTAAATAAGAACCACTAACTCTGACATGTTAAGAATTTGTATCTGGATAAATCAGATTCTCTTCTCCTTTAATTCTTAAAATTTGTAATATGTCCAATCCTTTAGCTAAAATACTGTTCACTACACTTCTATAAATCCACTTACTTAAATCCTTCCATTAGAGTTGGCATACTTAGGCCTTTTGTGAATTGCAATTCTTTTTTAGAAAATCAATAAAACTGCATCTGAGTGATAATTTCCACTGCATTCATTTTAAATAATGTGAAATTAATTTACATTTTATTGACAACCTTAGTTTCAAATTACTTTGATTATTTTCCAAAAGTTATAGAATAATATACGTTTTGTCATAAGCAATCTTTTGGACTATTTTTAAAGAGGAGACACGCCATCCATCAATTGTAATTGATACATAAAGAATCTAAATTTACCCAAAAAAAAGCCAAGTGAAGTACATTACAAAAGCAGTCAAACTAGGGACACGTTAAATATTTTGTTCCCATTATGCCATTTATTGAAACGTGATTTACCTACTACCTTCTCCTGAAAAAAAAATATATGAATATATATATTATGCTGTGCCTTTTTATGCCACCATAATTAAATTGCCAAAGAAAAGCATTTTTTTATTGAGTCTAAACTGTGATAAATTTTATAAAAGGTTCTGTGATGATGGAGTTGGGTAACAAAAGATACTCTAAAATTATAAATATTCTCTGCTCTGAAAAATCAAGAGGCTTCAAAATTTAGAATTACAAAAATATTTACATGCTATTATGCTATCAGCAAAATATTTTAATTACTTTTATTAAAAAATATTTACAGATATACAGAACAAAACAAACAGGGTTGGGTAAGGAAATGTGGAGATGCAAGTCAGAAGATACAAAGTAGATGACACAGGATGAACAAGTCTAGCAATCCAATGGACAACATGAAAACTATCATAAAATTGTACCGTATTTGGGATTCATACTAAATCAGTAGATTTTGTGGCTCTTGTAACACACACAAAAAATGGGAAGCTATGTGAGACCATGGATATATATGAATTTGCTTCACTTCAGTAGTCTTATTACTATTGACGTGTATCCCAGAACATCATGTTATATAACTTAAACATACACAACAACATTTATTTTTTAATGAATAAATTATTTAAATAGTAATGGGATCTTCATATTTTAAAATTTATTTTTGTGATCAAAGAGTTACATAGAGGTTTGCTTACACGATGTGTGGAACTTCTTATCAAATCATTCAGTTTAACATGACTCTGTGCACCTCATCAGGATCCAACAAATATTTGTCTGATGACTGACAGGAAAAAATAAAGGAAGTAGAAATCTCTCTCTCTACTAGGCACTGCATTAATTGATAGGAGACACAGAGCAAATACTAATGAAAATACAAAGGAAGACAAAGGGTAAAACAAACTAGGACCTGACCTATATTTGCAACTTTATATTCTGATTAACACCACCAACCATCTACTCTCTCGTTTTTACCTTGCTCTTTCCTCAAGTTCACACTTCATGTTCTAGTGCCTGTTTCCACTCCCCAGATTGTCCAGCCCATCTCTACCTACTCTTCTAATGCTGACTCTTTTTGCAGTATTTTCTGACCTTTCCCCTACCATATTGCTACCTTTATGTATTTTATAACTCTTTGCTGACTGTGTGGTTCATGAGGCACTAGCCTCAGTATATCTCTACCTTGATAGCGTCTGGCCCTGGGGGTATACATACAAACCCTGCAAGCATCACAGTCAAACTTAGAGCAATGGGAAAAAGTTTGTTTGGACTGCAACTAAGTTAAATACTTCAGCCAGCTTTACCAAATGGAAGTTGAAGCTGAGCAGATCATACAATGACTGGGAAGTACAGAGAACACTTTGCTGGAATATGAGACAAAAGGCATGCATGGCCTTCTGCTCCATGCACAAGCACATGCTTCTCAAAACCAATGAGGGGTTTTGCCTTGGAAGCATGCATCAGATCATGGCATATTGACTCTACAGTGAAATTTTATGATGTTTCAGTTCAGTCTGCTATAACAAATCACCATGAACTGGACAGCTTAAACAACAAACATTTATTTCTTATAGTTTTGAAGATTGGGAAGTCCAAGGTCAAGATGCTAGCAAATCTGATGTCTGGTGAGGGCACCTTCCTGATTTGCAGATGGCACCTTCTTGCAGTATTCTCACATAGTAGAGAGCAAGCTGCTGTGTTTCTTCTTATAAGAACAAATTTCATTCATCAGGACCCTACCCTCATGATCTATCCACCCACAAGCCCTCAAATCCTAATATCATCACTTCAAGGGTTAGGATTTCAATATATGAATCTGGGAGAACACAAACATTCATTTTATAATACATGGTAAATCCCATTTTCAAGACCGGAACAATTCACTAGTTGGATTTCCCAGTTTGTCCTAGTTCCACTTATTTATAGAATAACTTTTACTAAACACTTCTATATTCTGTATTTTAGAATAGTTTTCATTGCTTTAAAATTTTGATTTTGTAGTCATTTTGATTTCATAGTATGTTTTAGATTGTTTTTAAAAAATTCCACTGGCATAAACTAACACTTCCAGAAAATGTCTAAACAATAATAAACAAATATTTTGAGATCAAATTAAGACATACAGAAAGGTATGAGTAATTTTTTAATTTTTTACTTTTTAATTTTTATGGGTATAGAGTAGGTGTAGATATGCATGAGTTACATGAGGTGTTTTAATACCAGAATGCACTGCATAATAATCACATTTTGGAGAATTGGGTATCAATCCCCTCAAGCATTAATTCTAGTGCTACAGACTGTCCAATTATACTTTTTCATTTACTTTAAAATGTAAAATTAAATTATTACTGACTATAGTCACCCTTTTGTGCTATCAAATACTAGATCTTCTTTATTCTATCTTTTTTTAGACCCATTAACCATCCCTGCCCCTCACTTCCACACCCCCCTTCCCAGCCTTTGGTAACCGTCTTTCTACATTCTATGTCCTTGAGTTCAATTGTTTTAATATTTAGATCCCATAACTAGGTGAGAACATGAGGGTTTGTCTAACTATGCCTGGCTTATTTCACTTAACATAATGATCTCCAGTTCTATCCATGTTGTTGCCAACGAGAGGATCTCACTCTTTTTTATGGCTGAACAGTACTCTACTATGTACCTCTACCATGCATTCTTTATCCATTCATCTGTAGATGGACACTTAGCTTGCTTTCAAACCTTGGCTATATTGAATAGTGCTACAACAATCATGAGAGTACTTAGATTTAAGTCTTTAATTCATTTTGATTTTTTTATATGGTGAAAGATAGGGGTCCAGTTTCATTCTTCTGCACATGGTTATCCACTTTTCCCAACACCATTTATTAAAGAAACTATCTTTTCCCCAGTGTATGTTCTTGGCGCCTTTGTCAAAAATGAGTTCACAGTAGGTGTATGAATTTGTTTCTGGGTTCTCTATTTTGTCTCATTGGTCTATGTGTCTGTTTTTATGCCAGTACCATGCTGTTTTGATTACTCTATCTCTGTAGTATAATTTGACCCCAAGTATTGTGATTCCTCCAGTTTTGTTCTTTTGCTTAGAATAGCCTTGGCTATTCTAGGCCTTTCATAGTTCCATATAAATTTTAGCATTGTTTTTTTCTATTTCTGTGAAGAATGTCATTGGTATTGATAATAATTACATTGAATCTTTAGATTGTTTGGGGTAGTATAAACATTTTGACAATACAAATTCTACCAATCCATGAACCTGGAAAACCTTTCCATTTGTTAGTAACCTTTTCAATTTCTTTTATCAATGTTTTATAGTTTTCATTATAGAGATCTTTCACTTATTTGGTTAATTCTTAGGTACTTAATTTTATTTGTGGCTATTGTAAATGGGATTACTTTATGTCTTTTTTAGATTGTTCACTGTTGACACATAGAAATGTTACTGATTTTTGTATGTTGATAAAATCCAAACATAAGATCATATAATCTACAAACAAGGATAATTTTACTTCTTCCTTTCCAATTTGAATGCTTTTTAGTTCTCTTCTCTGATTGCTCCAGCTAGGACTTCCAATACTATGATGAATAACGGTGGTGAAAGTAGGTATTCTTCTTGTGTTCCAGTTCTTACAGGAAAGGCTTTCAGTTTCTCCCCATTTAATATGATATTAGCTGTGGGTCTGTCATGTATGGCTTTTATTATGTTGAGGTATGTTACTTACATGTCATTTTTTAGGGTTTATTAGGGATATTGAACTTTATCAAATGCTTTTTCAGCATTAATTGAAGTGGTCATATGGTTTTTATCCTTCATTCTGTTGATATGATGTATCACATTAATTGATTTGAATGTATTGAACTGTCTTTGCATCCCAGGGATAAACCTCACTTAGTCATGATAAACGATCTTTTTAATGTATTGTTGAATTTGATTTGCTAATATTTGTTGAGAATTTTTGCATCAGTATTTATCAGAGATATTTACATACAGTTTCCTTTTTTTGATGTGTCTTTGATTTTGGTATCAGGGTAATACTGGCCTTATAGTATGAGTCTGGAAGAATTCCCTCCTCCTGGATCTTATGAATGTTTTCTATTTTTAAAAAGTTACACGTCTTTGGGCCATGCCCAATCCTACACAAGCATTAAATCTAACTGTGCTGCAGTTTATAAGTGGCAAGTATGTTTAAAAGTACATCTCTCACACAACCTAGAGTTTGTAGTGATATTGTTGACATATGAAATAATTTTTTATTGTCAATAACTAATAGTATCATATTTTAGTCCTCCTAGCAGCCACCCTATAAGGTAGACACTAATATTATCTCCCTTTTTTCTATATATAGAAAGCAGTTCTTAGAGAATATATATTTGAAGGATCACATAAAGTAAGTGGCAGAGCTTGGATTCATACTCAAAGTTTATAGACTTAACTGATGATTACATGATACTACACAGAATAGTCTGTCCTGGTTTGGTGTCTTATTGCCTTACTTTCTACCCCAAATTGGCTTATTGGAAACTTTCTTCTGAAAAATACAGAAAGTATTTTGTGTGGGCTATAATTTTATTCACCTTTTTACAGAAATAAAGCACTTTGGAAATCACATTCCAAAGCACATATTGTAGTTTTGCTGAGTTTGCAGGGGGCTTTTGCTCAGCCTTCACACATCACATGAGTCATGTTATCACAGGGCTCAGTTACTAAGGTAATCTTGGTGTTTTAAGAGGTTATTCGTACATTTCAGAGCCTAATATATGCCATTTGCTCTGGCTTGATGTGTCCTCCAAATTTTATGTTCTAGAAACTTACTCCTCAATGTGGCAGTATTGAAAGTTGGGGCCTTTAAGAGATCACTGGACCATGAGGGCTATCATGAGTTACCATGGGAATGGAACTGGTGGCTTTTATAAAAGAAAGAAAACCTAAGCAAACATGTTAGCACACTTAGCTCTCTCACCACGTGAGGCTCTGTGCCATTCTAGCCTGCAGAGTTTCCACTAGAAAGAAGGCCTTCACCAGATGTTGAGCCATGCCCTGGGATTTCCCAGCCTCAAGAATTATAAAAAATAAGTTTATTTTCTTTACAAATTACCCAGGTTCAGGTATTCTATTATAAGCAACAGAAAACAGACGAAGACACTGTTTCTTTCTTTTATTTTTCATTAGTTTTCTTTGATCATGTTCTGCTCCACAACATGGAAGATCTCTATCCTGGGAAACTGAAGTACTGACTGGCAATAAGGTCAGTGACAGTCTTCCTCAAAATGTGGCCCATCACTCCCTGGTGCTAGTTCCTGAGTTCTTTGCTTCTATCTAAGATTAAGTACAGAATGTGATATAAGCATTTTAAAAGTTGATAGCTACTTAACAAAGTAATTTTATATTTATTAAATCTATCATTAAATTGGGGGTGTTTTAAGTTGTATGTTTTTGTTTTCATTTTTTAGTTTTCATTATACTTTATAAAGATATCAGTCTGCAGACATAAGGTGGAAAAGTTGGAGAAGCACCAAACTAGAAGGCAGGAAGTTACTTTAGAAAAGAAATTTTTGCCCATCCCAGTCATCTCACTACAGTATAATATTCTCTTAAAATGCCTAAGTTCCTATCTGAAATTAACTATACAAAAAAATGTATGTACTTTAACTCTGGAATGCTGAACAGAAAATGGGATGTGAAAGGAAATTAAATTCCTCTCTAACGTCTTTTTTCTCTTTGCAGTTTCAGTAGTTTACCAATATAATTTACACAAAGCAATGAATACTCTATTTATAGGGACTAATGTTTAAAACTAAGATATTTGGGAAAAAATGCTCTGAACGTTAAATTTCTAATATTTTGATGATGGTGCCCTGGAGGAAACCATGACTTTCCACAGAATTCCCTTTGATGCTGCCGTCAGAAATTGGCTTTTAAGTTGATTGGATGACAGAATTCACCAGTATGACATTTAACTTTTTCATAGCTTACCCGCAGAATGAATGACTAGGGCACGATTGTGAATGCTACATGTTGAGGGAGTCAGAGGGAAAAAATTGATAAATCATGACATAACATACACATACCTAATATCCAACAGCCTGTGTAAAAGAAACCATAAGTTGGTGCAGGTAGACAAAACAAATCTCGAGAAAGGAAAACCAGAAGTAGTTGTCACAAACATTACAATACCCTTTCCCAGAAAAAAATGCAATAAAATATTCAAAGAAATCCCTTTGGAATTACCTATTAAAACTGCTGTGCATTCTGAGAAATTTTTTATTGAGACTTCAGTGTCACGTAAGAATGAAAAAATTGAGGGCCAAAATGGTTCCTTCCATACTGTCACAGAAAGAGGTGCAGAAAACCGATAAGAAATTCCAGAGAGCCATTAGGTACATTTTAGCATCAAAAAAATAAAACCTGAAAAAGATAAAATTTAATTTTTTTTACTTAAAAAATAATACTATTTTTTGGGTTGGTTTTAAAATTTGCTCAGTTTTTATTGTCCTGTGAGTGATTTGGCTATTTTATTGCCATATAAAGGGTTTGCATCTATTCACATGTAATACACATCTCTAAAAATTCTGTGTATCATATGCTTTTCTATTGTTTCCCATTAACCTATATATTGATCATAAACTATTTTTTCTTGACTTTACATTCTAAAATTAGCACTTCTGCTTTCCTCACTGTCTGAAACAAAGGCATCAAAGATATAAAATGTTTGTAATGGAAATAACCCAAATTATGAAGAAATTATGTAGCACTGAATTCATAGGTCAAAAATATACCAAACGTTTAACCTACATTAAGTTTTCCTTCATGTTGTAGCTGGGCATTATATTACTCGTCTTCGGAAGTAGCTTTTCTTTGAGTTCCCCTACTTGCTCACAGCTGTGTTTATACAGAGAATGACCTTGCCAAATTAGTTGTTGCCTTTCGCTGCCTAAAGGTGCTTTCTTCTTAATTCAGAATCTCATGTTTTAATTTAATGTTATTCATTTCTTTGCTTCTACTTACAGCCTTTATTTTCCTAAATTATCTGTTCTTTCATTTTCTGCCATTCTGATAAGTGTTCAAGGATTTTTAAACAAACAAAAATACAGTTTAACCCTATGTTACCGTATCCTTTCTTTTAGCAAAACCATATTTGTTAAATACAAGGAAATGTTGATTGGGCAAGTAAAACCTCCGTCATGCCTGTATCATTATAATACAACAACATTTTAGCTCTTCTCCACTCAATTTTACTGTAAACTTCTGTCAAAATGCTCTCCTTTTAAGCACTTCTTCCTATTAAGTCTCTTTTCTGTGAGGAAATCTATACTAGCTGACAATTGCCTCCCATTCCAGATCTAAATTTGTCTCCTCTATCATAATACTCAGTACAATTCTCTCCCACCCCATCAGTCCAAAACTATGTTTCCCCATGGTCCTGCATGTGTTTTCCACTTTAAGTAAGCATATCTTGCTGTTCAACAAACTTGGCAGCAGCATCCCTGCCTCTGGGAGATTGTTTGTGCTGTCTCCACGTCTGGAATGTTCTTTGACTTACTTACAGTTCAAGAGCTGCCTTCCCCTTGAAATTTTCTCTTATTGCCATAGCACTTAATTTTTCTCTTGCTTACATATGCTCTTAATTACCAGTCTTTTCAAGGACATTTGCCATATCTCCTTAATTAAATTGATAACCCATCATATTAGCAAAAGGAACACAAAAGATTACACAGATTCCCAAAGTCTATGAATCATCATTACAGAATAAAGTTCTAATATGGAAAGATGTAAGTATAAGACTGTTTATTGTCAATCTATCTGCTGTGACAAAAGTCCAGAAATATTCTAAATGTCCATCCATAGATTGATTAAATAAATTGCAGCACATTTGTGCCATATTATACAGCAATTAGTTAGATCAAAATATTTTGACCTTAGAGAATACTCATGCCATATTGCTAAGTAGGGATAGCAAGCTGCAGAGCAACACGTATATACAATGGCTGCATTTTTATAAAAACACAAAGAATAGAAAGACAGTCACTGGATTAACACCAACTGCTAGGGTTGGGAGTAGAAAATTGAAAGGGGAGTGATATGGAAAAAAGACTGAAGCAAAATGGAAAACACATGTGACAGTCATACTGCTTCCTAATGTTCTTGGTTCTCCTCACCTTTTGTGTAGATGGAACAGTGACCTTTTCTGGCATTCTTGTGGTGGGATGACGCCTTGTGACTAGTTCTGATCAATGAGTTGTGAGCAGAAGTGAAGTGTGGCCAGAGCACTTAATTGCCAGCTAGAAACTTCCAGAGTTTCTTTCCCACTGCTGCAATGACTGTGGAAGTGATGCGCTCACAAAGCTTTCATCCCCAGGTTCCTGAGAGACTATAGGACAGAAATCAGAGATCTCTGCTGACTCACCTTAAGACATGGGCAGGAAATAAACTTTTCTTGCATTATGCTACTGAAAGTCTGGAGTTGTTTGTTACTATGGCATAACCAATCTACTGTAACAGATATAATACAGACAGCATAAAATAGTTTTACATGAATTTTTTATTTTATCCAGGCACAAGATTAAAAATTTAATAGCACTGAAAAACTATAAAAAATCAATACTGCCTCATCGTTACTAAAAAGAGTTCTATTCCTTAGAAGCAACTAATTTCATGCTTTTAGCAAATTTTATGGCACTCAACTCTATGAAACCAAAAGATGTGCTTATACTGCTATTCCTTAATTTACCAAATTTAAACACTACTTCCTATTATGGTATCTCAGAATTTTACTCTTTAATAGCAAAATCACCATTCCCAACATTACCAACAATAACCTTACTTTACTTCCCCCATCCTTCTAATATATCAAATTTTTAGTTAAAATAATCAACTAATATTACATAATTATGAGTATGTAATTATTTATCACCCTCAAACTTTTCTTGGCCAAAATGCTGAGAATCCTTTTACCTTTTATGTTTCCTAGATTCCGTATTTATATTTCGTACATTCCCCTGCGGTTAAGAAAAAAATATAGGGCAGATAATTTTTCGAGAACTATAGTTTTTAGGGAGGAAATAATTTTTCATCCTAATTTTGAAAGTACTTCTCCATTGTTTTCTAGCTCACAAAGTTTCTTGGATCAATCTATGCCATTATTCACTCTAAATTGAAACTATGACATATTAATCAATCTGGATGCTTTCAGGATTTTCTGTCTTCTAAAAAATCTTGATGTGGGTCTTTTTTATACTGGACATTTGACAGGCCCTTTAATATAGAAATGTATGTTCTTATACTGACTATTTGAAATTTCTTTTAATTTTTTGGTCTTCTATAATTTCTTTTAAGTGAATGTTGCCTCCACAAGCCTCTTGGAAACTAGATTGAGCCTCAATTTTCTGTTTCATCTTCTCTTAGAGTTTTGTACACCATTCTGTTTCTTAAACATTTCTTCAATAGCTCTATTCAGCACTTTAATTTTAATTTGAGGTATGGTATATTTAATACCTATGAGTCTTTTCTGCTTCTCAGTATGATTCTTTATAGCATCCTATTCTAATGCTATGGATGCAGTATTTTCTTATCTCTCGGGATATTAACTCAAGGGTTTTTTTTTTTAAGTTTTCTTCTATCCCTTCATTATATTTATTTCCTTTTTTCTGTTTACTTGTTATAGTTTCTATTCAGTGAAGGAGGCTTTTACTAAATATTTTTGGTCATCCTTGGGTATCAGTTCATGTTTAAGAATAAGGCTCAGAAGGATAATTGGAACACTCTGCAGGAAGAGGTGGTGAGTAGGGAAGCTGAGGAGTGGAGGGCGACAGGGAATTGTCAATTGGTAGGATTCACCAGGCGAGTTGATAATAAGATAGATTTCCTACTGAGGCTCCTCCTATATCAGATTATCTTCATCCTTTCAGTTTCTCCTGAGAAGGATTCTCCAGTCTCCTACATGAGAAATGTATGCCTGAGAGCCAGCATTCTGGTAGGCAGCAGAGAGCTGGGAGCAGTGTTGCTCACCATTAAGCATAAAGACCACTTGATTCCCTTTTTCAGTGAAGCAGTTCACTCCTCTCCTCCCCTCCTCCCTCCGTAAATGAAGAGCCAATCTGGTTTTAATGTCTCTAAAGAAATAGTGCAGGTTTCTGCACTCCTAGAGGAGTACTCACAATGCTCCAGCAGAAAGTAAACACCTGAGAGTTTGCTTCCTATATAAACAGTCAATTAACCCCTCTTGTTTTTAACCGTGATCTTTGCTGCACTTGTCACCCCATCTTTGGAGCCTTTGCTATGTTTTGAAGAGAAAACTCAGCTTGCTTTCCTATAAAATCCCTCCTGGGGTACCTTTCAGCTGTACCTTTCTTTTAAATCAGTTTCTACTTCTCTATTTAATTTCTAGCTTCCACAAACTTGTTGCCATCTCTTGCCTGTTGTTATCTCTTCATTCTGTCTTTTTATCCTTTCAAATTTATGCTTGTTTTGTTCCCTTATCATTATTTTAGTAGAGATTTGAAAGGGAGCAGATGTAAGCACTTGTGTTACCTCTGCTATGTTTATCCAGAAGACAAATATAAAATAACAAAAAAGAAAACTGCAAGCTCTTTAAGGACAGACTTTACACCCAGTTGACCTATAGCACCTATTGCAACAAGGGGCAGATAAGAGTTACTAAGTAAGAACTTTATTTGTACTAGGAAGACTTTATGAGTTAAATATTTGCTGAGAATGTACTGACACTTCAAAAACTGGAACAAAGAATTTCTCACTTACTGTGCTAGGGCCTTTTTCTGGAGGCATTTAAAGTAAATTTGACCAGATCTTCCTCCCACTCATCCTTCTATTTGTTTTCATTTTGGATAAAAAAAGAACATTTTGTTTAGTCTTTTTCTTCTGCAGACATGTGTATGGGTTGGAAATGGAAAGGGGTTTGGTTACCCTTCCTCACGTGGGTTTACGTGGCCTGGGAACCCATGCACACGTCCTGCCAAACCCACAGCTTGTGACCCACAGAGCACAATGCTGACTTTTTTCCATGTATCCAATACCAGATAAATGTATGATATGCTAAAGATTTTCAAGCTAAGCTGTTCTAAAGGACAGTGGTGGAAGGAGAAGGGCACATTTCTCAACCATCTGTTACTGCCCCATTCCCAGAGCACTGGCTCCTCACAGCCTGACGCTGAGGGACTCAACAGATGGAAGAATGTGGTTTTAAGTTCACTGAGTTAATTGTACTTTCCTCTACTCACAGCCCTCAGATTTAGACATCAGAGATGCCTGAACCCTTAATCTAAATAAACAACCCCGTTATTGCTGGAGGAGCATATGAGTGATGTCTAAGAAGTAGATCCCTCCTTTATATGCATTTCACCACAAAATTCTTTATATATGGTTATCTTGTTAAAGTAATTCTCACTGAAGGTTTAGCTTATTACAAGATGTGGGATCTGTGTTGTGTAATTCTTCATTCAAGAGTCAGCAAAGATCTTTTCAAGAAAATTTAAAATAATATGTAATCAAAGGAACATTCTTTGACTTAAAATTCCAAAAAGAGCCACAAATACATCTGTTTCATTCTCTGCTCTACCATCCTATTATTTTAAAAATTCACCATCAAGCAGTGGCAAGCAAAGTGCAAGTGAAGGAAAGGAGAGAATGATTAATTTTCTATGCTCACAGGTAACTAATTTCATTTTTCTTTACAATATTCTTAAAAGATGCAAAGAATGAGTAAGACATCCACTACCAAACATTTTAAGTAGATTTTATAAAGGCCACATTTGAGGAAAATAAGTTTTTTTCCATAGAATTTTTTAACACTAATATAACAGAAGAAGAAGGATCTGGAATTTGCTTACTACCCACTTTGTACCAGAACTTTGATATGTCCCTTTATACAAACTATCTTACTCAGCCTTCACAGCAATCCAGTAAAATAGGTATTATTATCCCTATTTCACAGTTGACGAAACTGAGACCCAGTTTCCAGGGTTGCTCGGTGAATACAGAACATAGTCAGGATTTGAGCCCAACTCATTTTTTAGTTTGAATTATGTGGGAGTTAGCATGACATAGTGATAAAAAAGCATAGATTCTAAATCAAGATTACCTGTGTTTGAATCTTGATTGCATCCTTTATAAATGGTCTTAGGTAAGACCAATTTTTGCTTCTCTGCTTTAGTTTTCTCATCAATAAAATGGAAATAATCAAATTAATAATCTCACAGGGACAGTGAAGAAATTAAATGAAGACCTGAAAAGTCTTTAAGAATGCTTTGCAATACTTTGCAAATAGCAACCCTTGCTACATATTAACTTTTATTATCAATTAGCTCTACTTTTATGAAAATATTTGTCTTAGTTTTCCCAATATACAAAAAATAATAAGAAATTTTGTAAATAATTGAAACTGTAAGAGGACAACAGTCTCCCAAACTATCATTTTCTACATACTTGGAGTTAAATTTGTTCAGAGATTAACCAAATTGGAAGTTACAAAATAAACTTAGTCATCTTGTTAATTCATATATACTAAAAGACTTCCACTATCTCTTTTCTAAAATTTTAAGTATTTTTATTGGGTCTTGGTACACATATTTTGATATTTTAATATTTGAGGCATGCAAGCTTGTTTGGAAATAGGTTGGCTGGCTGATGTTATAGATAGAAAGCACTTTTGGCTACCCGTATGAAGGGAAAAAACATGACTAATGTCTTAATTGAATCTGAGACTTAGGAAAGACCATGGTAGACAAACTACTACAGTGAAATTATGTTCCTATCCTTAAAGACTTTTTCACTTAATGTTTGACAAATTCTAAATATTTTCACACACATATAACAGTATATTTCTGGTATCACTATCTGTTCCCTCCTTGAATAATTCTAGTGATGGGCATCTCATTGCTTTGGAAGGGAGTAATTTGATAAATTTATACTTAAAACTTGCCATAGAAAATCAAAGAATCAGTCTATCATAGACTTTAAAGAAAATAAATTTTATGAATTCTGCCCCCTTCTGATTCTGGCTTTCTTGAGACTGATTAGATTGACTGAACATTCAGATGGCAGGATATTTTTCCAACGCATAAAATAGAACTCTGGGGATTTTATAAACATTCAGTGTTTGCTGTTTTAATGCAGTTTTCAGTTTAATTAGTATGTAATCAATAGGACAATGTAATGGGTGGCATGGAAACTAGGAAAAGTGAAAGAAAAAACAAAAGGGGTAGACTTTAAAAGGTTGTCAACAGAAATGTGCTTATAATGACACATATTTTTCTTATAAAATAAATAATATGTACTCTTACAAGACATCAGATTAGGTATGTTCTGTTTGTTAAGTGACTTAGTTTAGGGGAAACAAAACAAAATCTTCTTGTCATTTTATTTTTATAAAATATTTTTTGGAGTTTAAAAGAAGATTAAAATAATTTACATTGTATGTATCCTTACTTAAATACTCTGTGTGTGTGTGTGTGTGTGTGCGCGCGCACGCGCGTGCATGCACACACATCCAGAAATTGATGCCCTTGATGCCCAAGCTGGATGGAGATGAAGGTGAGCCTCAGGGCAGCAGTTGTTGCAGTGAAAGGGGTGGTTAAGGAAAGTGAAGAACTTCACACAACAGTGAAAACAAGTAAGGGATGGGCAATGGGAAATTCTCTGAGCTGATCTTTGAATCTCTTCTATTATTCCCACAAATGCTTCTACAATTCCCACGATGCTACTCCCACAAATGTTATTCCCTGATAGCCAGTGAAGCTCATGGAAACTGCCCAAGATTCTGTGTGACACAATGAGTCTGGGTGTTTCTTTAAATATAGCATAAGCAAATCTTGCTAAATACTTTTGGGCCCAAAGGTACACCATTATTCCTTATGTGTGCCCCTTTTGTATCAACACAAGATCTGTGGACACAAGGAAGTTGTAATAGCTGTCTATTTCCTGATAGTCACTGTCAGAAAGGAAAATAGTAGCTATCAGTTATTTAGTACACATTATTTATTAGTCTCTGTATTTCATTCATATTACTATCAATCCTCACAACAATTTGGCAGGGAAGTAGTTTTATTCCTCTTAGAAGATAAAGCAATTATGCTCAAAAGAAACAAAACAAATGAAAATCCAATAAGCAACAAAACAAGAATTCAACTTCATGGGTTTCTGAGTTCAAAAATCCATGGATTTTCCATTATGCCTGATTAATGCTTTTAGAAACCTCTAAAGAGAGATGTGCTTGTTTCAGGGGCAGATCAATCGAGAATATATGTAAGGATTTATTTTTATTTAGCTGGTTTGCTCTATATTCAGAAAAAAATTTTGAAGTGGCTTGAAACAAAGACTAATAAAGTCGAGAACTTTTGGCCACTATAGTAGAGTAGGAAGGTGCCAAAAAATCCATCCTTCCACTGGAAACATATATAAATTACTGGGGAAAAAAAGATGTTCAAAAGCAAAGAAAAAAAAACTACAGATGCCAAAAATGAAAAGGAAACTCAAAACTAGAGCCACCTATAGAAATTCCTGGAAGTCTCAGAGGTATATAAGCCTGAGAGAGGCGATGACACCACAGGCACATGCCAACACAGGAGCTGGAATTAAACTTGGAATCCAGGAAATGTTTATCTGTCCATAAAATGAGGACTAGAAAATTTCTGCCAACTAGACTGGAAAAGCAGCAAAATGCTGGTTGAGAATTTTCCGTAATTAAAAAAGACGTGACTCCTCAGAATGAAGGAGCTAACCGAGAATAAAAGATACACAATCAGACATAATGTAGAGAACATTAAACACAAAAAGAAAATACTGAAAGCTACCCAGAGAAAAAGGGATACTACCCACAAATAAATACATTACTATCCAAAACTATCAAGACTAAAGCAATACTCAGAAGAAATTTTGTAGACCTGTATCCTTTATTATAAAGTCTAGAAATAAAAAAGGAAAAGTAGGCAATAAAGAATTTAAGAAATTAAAAGAAAAAGAAAAAAGATGCTGCCCTTAAAATCAAACACGTTTAGAAAATTAGTAGATAAAAATCTTCAGGGCCATGAGACAGAGAGAGAGAGAGGAAGAGCAAGAGAGGAAAAAAACCATACATTCAATATAGTTACAGAAACAGATCTTTTAATTTGTAAGAAAATGCAAATGTACCAATCTATTTATATCAATGTATTGAACATGTTAATGAAATGGCTGATTCATTTTGAAAGTAAAAATTAGCAAAGTTGGCTCGATTAGGTAGAAAATCTATCATATAAGAAATAAAGAAGTAGTCAAGGATCTGCCCTTTTTAAAAAACACAATAGTCCCAGGTAGTCTTATAGGAAATTTTTAATAGATCTTTATAAAATCAGTTATTGACATGTCCTTAAAACAATTTATCATGTTAACAAAGGTAAAGTAGCCCAAATCATTATAAAATGTAGCATAACTATTACACCAAAATCAGATAAAAACAAGTATTCCACTGAAAAAGACAACCATTGTCCTTGCTTGCTGTGAACATACTACAAAAATTACTATGTAGAATACTTGAAGATTAAATCCAGCAATTGTATATACACAATTATATAGAGTACGCCAATAAATAGAAATGAAGGAGAAAATATCTAAATACCTGATCATTTTAACAAATTTTAAAATGAACTGATGAGCATTATTAAGCAATCCTGATTTCTAAATTTTAACAAACTGAGGTCAATACTAAGATGAATATTTTTAACTTCAAAAATTAGCTACAAGAAACTCATAGCAAATATTATCCTCTATGATGAAACATAAAGAACAATTCCAAAAAGCCTGGGAAAATGCAGACTGTTCACACTCACCTCTTTTATTCAAGACTGTAAAGAAGGTCCTAGCCCTTATAACAAATATATTATTGGAAAGGAAAAGACAAGATGTCCTTATTTTCGAGTAATTTCATTACCTATATTGAAAATGCAACAAATGAAAACTTGTATAATGGCTGGAGGCAGAGCACAACACTTCAACATTTTCTTAAACTTGGACAATAACTTACCAGAAAATTTAATAAAGAAATAAAGTGCATTTAGCCAGTAATTGCAAGAAATATGTGGAACAAAGTATAAAATCTAGCTAAAAAGCACTTTAAAAAAATACATGGGTAAATTCAAAGACAGTATGTTTTTTGACAGAAATAATTAATTTTATAAAATGTCAACTCTCAAATTATACAACTATATATAAAAATACACTATCAAATTATGTTTTAAAATATATGATCTCTGCCAGAATTTTCAAAAGGAAAACATAAATTAATGCAACATAATTGAGAGTCTACAAAAAAAAAAAAAATCTGCATTGTGGTAACTGGACTTTGGAGGCAGCGGTGTTGTTCAAGAATCCCTGATCATTGATTCTGCTTTTCCTCACCATACCCATTCCAAGAAATACTAGACAGCTATTAAAAGGAATCAGATATGTCTGTTTACATGTATTTACAACAGACGTTCCACAAAAGACATACTGCTAAGTAAAAACTCAAGTTACATAATAATAGATTCTAACATGTTCTCATTTGGATGTTAAGTTCATATGATGTATGTACACTTTCAAATACAAACATATGTACTCATATGCATGCAAGTGTACAGGCAAAAGACAGATATCACAAGGAAAACTGGTAGGACTGCTCACCATTGGGAAGGGCGGGAAAATGAAAGATAAATCTTACTTTATACCTAATACATTTTTTATAGTGTTTAAATATTTATAAGTAAATGGACTCATTTTGGAAACAGTATTGCTTAAAATAAATTATTCATTTTTGAGGGCTCCTTTACAGAAATTCAAGAAAATCTAATGTAAATCTCTATCAGTAGAAAAAGCATTAAATCACCAATGCTTCTGTCCTCATTGTCTGTTCCCTCAAGATTTGGCAAGTCTGACCTGGCTGGAAAAGTTGTACCACCTCCGATTATAAAGGATTAAAATTCACTTTCCATCCTTTACCTGGCTTTGTTTTGGGATAATTGCTGAGATTTGCAGCCCTTCAGACTCCCCGTTTCTGTTACTTCTTGAACATTTGATGCTTTCTTATCTTGGAGTATGACCATCATTAAGAAATGACTTGTTCTTTCCACCTAGTTAAAGTGATTAAAGTATGTCCCTTACTGAGTGTCATTATTTTGGAACATTTTTCTTGGACATCTAGCCACCAATTTTGCTCTGCCGGAGGCTAAATTTCAAATGCAGTGTGTTTTCCAAGGAGCCCAAACAAATGACTTTGGATGAAATTCAAGAGTAGAAATTAAGAATAGCACATAATTCTACAACTGCTGTTAATTTTTATATAGTCACATATCTCTATGTTGTATATTTTCTTTGTTCTAGTCTTGGTAGAGGTTTCCTCATCTCTAGATAATACATAAACTCTCAAAGATCTTCCTCCAAAATTTTTTGTTTTTCATTTTTTACTTGCTAATCTATCTAGAGTTTATATTTGTATATGCCATAAAATGAAGATTTAATTTTATTTTTTCCACATGGCTAGCCAGTTATGAAATGATATCATTTAGAAGCTAAATACTTATTTCCTACTGAACTGAAATATCAACTTTATGATACATTAACTTTTTATACACAATGGAAAATATTTTTGCTCTATGTATTTTATTCCTTCTATTTATTTTTCTCTTCCTATGTTAATATTTTGCTGATCATAGAGATTTTTTAGCATGTTACGGATATCTAGGAAAACAGGCAAATATTTAAATTTAAACATTTTTTCTGTATTTTGTCTACTGGATACTGTTTAATTTGGTTTACATTCTTCAGTGATTAGAACCCAAAGTACTCAGTATTCCACATATGGAAAAGTCAATAACTAAACTGATTTTTTACAAACTAATGACAGTTAGAATCCCCAAGCCTGGCATCTGACAATACCAGATATGCAACGACCTGTCACTGTCGTTACACCCCAGGGTCTGTTCTGTGTTTATTCAGTGATCCTTCCATTTCTAAGAACTAAGACTGTAGTATAGTATGAGCATGAAAGCTCTTAAATAATAGTTCTGATTTAGATAAACCATCTCTGCAAGCATCATGCTATCACAAACTGGGTACACACAGGAAAGATGATCAGAAAAAGAAAAGCCACTCAGAATAAGACCCTGCGTCTAACAGACATATAAACAGTATCACTGAGACCAAATCCATAAACAAGTCCATATAAAACTGAAATTGAAATATTATTTGCCCAAGCATCTTATTCCTAAAACAGTTGGCCTGAAGAAACCCAGGACACAGAAAGACTCCCCTGCTCTTCGGTAGCAATGTATTCCAGATGCAAATGAGCAACAAACTCAAGAAGTATGCTTTGCCTGAGAAAGCTGGAAAGATCACCGGTAGGACGGTTGGGTCAAGTTCCCCCAATTTTGTAATTCAGAAAATTGAGAATCATCATTGAGATAATTAAATGCTAATTTGTTTAATCTAAAGAACAGTGTGTATCACACATTTTGTCATAAATGGCCATAAACAAATTAGGTAATATTGGTTCAATCTTTCATAAATTATGCAGGTGATATTTATAAGGAGAAAATTTTTCAGTATGATGCCCAAATTTAATTCTTCGTCATCTTGAAACTTGTATCCAACTGGTCAAGACAATCTGAGGTACACCATGTAGAAATAAGATGGGATTCAAAAGCTTACCTACTTCTTCCTGAGTGATATATAATTTTTGTAAACAGTAATATCTAATGTGTGTGCATATCTGCACACAAATGTACATACACATTTGTTAGTATCCTACTTTGTTCTAGAATGGACTGATGGCATTGCACAAAGTTATATAAAATACAGCAAGATAGCATAAATTGAAAATAAGTGAGAAAGAAAAAAGATAAAATAGAAATGAAGCAAATATAAAAATTGGTGTCACAAATTCCAATGCACTTGGTACCAGTGGACAACAAATGTAGGTCTAATATTTCTAGTAAACAATGCAGTGGCCTCATATCTGTAGTACTTTCATGTAGATTATGTCCCTATTGTACTGCCTGCAACCTAGGTGAGATAATCTACTACTCAAATATATATATTCTAACTTACAGGTCATCTTGAGATATAAAGTATTAAGCCTTACAGACTATAATGTGTGCCACAAACAAACTTCAGGCTTTTCTCGGAAAGTGCCGTAGAAACATCATGCTTTAAGAACTAAATGGATTTATACACAAAAGCATAAGAATTTATTGAACGGCTGCTATATTCCAGGCCCTTTGTATCTAAACCATTTATTACTAACAAGCCATTAAGCTTCTTATCAATAGCCTTATTTGGTGTACAAGAAAACTAAAGATCAGAGAAATGAAAGAACTTACACAAGATCGCACAGCTAAGAAGAGCCAGCACTGGGACACATATCCCAACCTTTGAGGCTAATGCCAGTGTTGCCATTGCTATACATTAGTCCCTAAGTAACCAATGCTTATTTTAAACTTGATATCACCATGAATTACTAGCAATCCAAAATTTAAGTTCCAAAAGAACTATAAAATAAATATAAACTTCCTTATAGTTGCTTTTATTACTTATATGCACTGGATTATCCATTCTACTTTATACTTGAGATTTAACTTTTTAATAATTTTAGTAGGTTTAGCAAACATTTCTATAATAGTAATGATAGAGTGACACCAGCAAGATAGCAAAATAAGAAGCCCTAGACCCTTCTTCCCCGACAAACACACCAATTTAACAATAGTCGATGGACAAATTCCAAAACCTAGAAACCAGTTGGAGAGTTTTCTGCACCCCAGGTGTGCATGAAACTACTCACATCAAAACTGTCAAAAAATTTGAGACCTCCAAGACGGTGCCATATGGATTAGAGAAAACTCAGCTCCCCACTTCTTCCCAGGGAAGGAAAGAGGTGAACAACATGTCCAATGCCCAAATTTTTCTAGAGGCTACCCTAAGGAGTAGTTTCTGTCTAGCATGTCTTGGAATGCTGACAGTAGCTGTCTTCTTATACCACCTGGGGCCGGTGAAAACTGAAATATTGATTTGGGCTAGCAATTGCCATAGTCCATAGCCCCTTCCACTGGATAAGCACAGCGTGAGATGACAAAAGTTTTCAGATCCCAGTTCCTCTCTAGGAACTACCCAAAGGACTGCCTTCTGTCTAGACTGTCATGGATGTGAGATCTGACTTAATCTGGCCCTGTATAGGCAGTGAGAAAAAAGACAACAGTGTGGGCTGCCGTTGCCATAGACCATAGCGTTTCCTCTGTTTCAACACCAGGAGCAGATGAAAAACCTCAGCTCTCAACTTCACCTTTGGGAGGGGAAAGAAGCAGATTACACGTCCAATGCCACAACTTTTCTGAGGGTTACCCAGAGGACAGGTCTCTGTCCAGCCTGTCTTAGAATACTGACAAGACCCAGAAAAATCTAGCCACCTGGAGTCAGTGAAAACGGAGATGGCAGTGCGGGCTGACATGTCACCAAATCCCTATAGCCCTTCAGCCTGGCTCAGCACAGAGGGAATGGACAAAAAGCCCCATCTCTCAGTCTCTCCCTGGGGAAGAAAAAAGGATTATGCATCAAATGCCCCAACTTTTTGATGTTATTCAGAGGACTGGCTTCTGTATAACTTAGAGCATCCATAAGACCCAGCATAATCTAGCCACCTCAGGGCTAGTAAGAGCAGAAACAGTGGTTTCATTTATCACACAACTAATCACCACCTTCATCCACCCTCTGTCCCAGCCCTCCGCCCGCCCCACACACAGATCCACACTGTGCCTGGTCTCAGCTTCAGCTTCTCCTTGTGAAAGGGAGGTGTTGCATGACAGAGCATCCATGAGCCAACTTTTGGGGAAGCTTCCTAAGGAATGGGTTTCAGTCTTGCTTGTCTTGGAGCACTGACAGTATACAGTGTATCATAACTGCCTAGGGGGTCTCTAAGAACAAAGAAAGCAAGCTGAACCAGCACAAAGGTTGGAGAGTTCTCCAGAATCTCGGGCTGGGCTGATCTTCCCCGGTATGAGGCCAGTCTGTGAAGACTGGAAGGGATGACTGTTTGGCCTAATGCACAGACAACAATACTGAGAGTCAAGAAAAATGAAAAAGAAAAACAGGGAAATACATTCTAAACAAAAGAACAAGAGAAATCTCCAGAAACCAACTCTAATGAAACAAGTTATTTTATTTACCTGATAGAAAATTCAAAATAGCCACCATTTGCTATACTCACTGAGATCAGAAGAACAAAGCGAGAATTTCAACAAAGAGACTGGAAATATTTTAAAGTACCAAATACAAATCAAGGCAATGAAGAATACAATAGCTGAACTAAAAAATGTGCTACAGGGATTCAATGTCAGACTAGATCAAGCAGAAGAAATGATTAGCAAACTCAAATAAAGGTTGCTGGAAATTATTCAGGCCGAAACCAAATAAAAATGGTGAAGAAAGCTTAAGGAATGTATGGGACACCATACAAAAGACTAACATGGGCATTAGGGAGTTCAAGGATGAGAAAAGAAAGATAATTAGACCAGAAAGCATAACCAAAAAACTAATGGTCAAAAACTTCCCAAATCTGAGGAAGGAAATGCACACCAGATCCAGTAAGCTTAAAGAGCCCCAATAATATAAACTCAAAGAAATCTACAATAAGATACGTTACTGTTCAATTGTCAAAAGTCAAATACAATGAGAGAATTTTGAGGGCTGGGCCCAGAGGCTCATGCTTATAATCCCAGCACTTTGGGAGGCAAGGCAGGCAGATCACCTGAGGTCAGGAGTTCGAGACAAACATGGTGAAACCTTGTCTCTACTGAGAATACAAAATTAGCCAGGTGTGGTGGTGCGTGCCTGCAATCCCAGCTACTCTGGAGGCTGAGGCAGGAGAATCACTTAAACCCAGGAGGTAGGGGTCACAGTGAGCTGAGATCGTACAACTGCACTCCAGCCTGGGAGACAGAGAGAAACTCCATCTTAAAAAAAAAAAAAGAGAGAGAGAGAATTTTGAAAGCAGCAAGAGAAAAGCCACCTGTCATGTATAAAGGAGGCTCCTAAGACTATGAGCTGATTTTTTCAGAAGAAACATTGCATTTCAGAAGGGAGTGGAATAATATACTGAAAGTCTTAAAAGCAAAACAACAAATAAACAAGAATACTACATGCAGCAAAACTATCTTTCAAAAACAAAAAAGAGATAGTTATTTCACACAAAAGCTGAAGGAGTTCATCACCACTAGATCTGCCTTACAAATAATGCTATAAGAAGTTATTCAAGTTAAAATGAAAGAATGCTGAAAAGCAACACAATTGTATTAAAAAAAGTATAAAAACTCATTGGCAGAGACAAATATCGCACACTATGTTATTGTAGTAGTGGGGAAAAAGCACTTTAAATTCCACTTTAAAAGTCAAAAGCAATGACAATTAAAATTATCAAAAGCAGCTACAACTAAAAATATATACTAACATACAACTGGATATAAATGATGACATCAAAAACATAAAATGGAAGAGGAGTATTAAAAGTATAGAGGTTTCGTATGTGTTTGAAATTATTATCAGCTTAAAGTAGACTATTATAACTATAAAATATTTCTTGCAATTCCCATGGTACCATAAAGAAAATACCTATAAAAGTTACACTGAAGAGAAAGAAAAAGGAATCAAAGCACATCTATCCAAAAAAACAAGATATAAAGGAAGCTTGCAAGAGAAAAAAGGGACCAAAGAACTACAATACAAACAGACAATAGTTAACAAAATGGCAACTGTAAATACTTCTCTATCAATAATTACCTTAAATGTAATTACCTTAAATGTAAATAGACTGAAATGCCCAATCAAAAAACATAAAGCAGAATTTTTTTAAAAAAGATCTATTATAATTGTATGTCCTCTATAAGAAACTCACTTTAGAGCAAACACAGACTGAAAGCAAAAGTTCAGAAAAAGTATTCCACGCTAACAGCAACAAAAAGAGAGCAGAGGTGGCTATACTTGGGGAAAATAGACTCTGTAGTTTAAAAAAAAAAATCATGAGACACCATAAAAAGACAGTATATAATGATTAAAAAGGTCAATTCACCAGGAAGATATAACAATTATAAATAGATATGCACCCAACACAAGAACACTTAAAAATGTAAAGCAAACATTAACAGATCTGAAGGGAGAAATAGGAATAAAATAGTAATAGGAGACTTTAAAACTCCCACTTTCAATAAAAGACAGAACATCCAGGCAGAAAATTCACTAGGAAATATTAAACTTAACAATATCATGGACCAAATTGACCTGAAGACATATATAAAGAACATTCTACCCAATGGCAGTAGAGTACACGTTCTTCTCAAGCACACAATGAATCTTGTGTGCCTAGCACACATGCTAGGCCCCAAAACAAGTCTTTAAAAATTTAAGATTGTAATCATACCAAGCATCTTTTCCAACCACAATGGAATAAAACCAGAAATCAGTAACAGAAGGAAAACTAGAAAATTCACACATCTGTGGAAATTCAACAACATATTCTTAAACAACCGTTGTGTCAAATAAAAAATCAAAAGAGAAACTAGAAAATATTTTGAGACAAATAAAAATGAAAACAACATACCAAAATTTATGGAATTCAGCAAAAGTAATACCAAAAGGGAAAATTATAGTGATAAATGCCTATACTAAAAGCAAAGAAATATCCCAAACAACCTAATTTTCTACACCTCAAGGAAGTCCAAAGTTACCAGAAGTAAGGACATACTAAAGATTAGAGCAGAAATAGATAAAATAGAAAACCAATAGAAAAAAAATTAATGCAACTGAGAGTTGGGTTTAAGAGACCAAAAGAAATCAACAAATCTTTCACTAGACTAAGAAAAAAAGAGAGAAGACGCAAATTTTTAAAAATCACAAATTAAAGAATATATTACAACTGATGCAACAGAGATTTTTAAAAAAGATTGTAAGAGACTACTATAAATAATTTTACACCAACAAAATGAGTAACCTAGAAGAAATAGATATGGTTTTAGAAGTATACAACCTACTAAGATTCAATCACGAAGAAACAGAAAGTCTGAACAGACCTAAAATTAGTAAGGAGATTGAATTAGTAATCAAAACCTCCCAACAAAGAAAAGCCCAGGACCAGGTACCTTCATGGAGGAATTCTACCAAATATTTAAAGAATTAACATCAGTCCTTCTCAAACTCTTCAAAAACTTGAAGAAGAGGAAACACTTTCAAACTCATTTTAGGGATCAGCATTACCCTGATGCCAAACAAGATATCGTAAGGCAAGAAAACTAAAGACCAATATTCCTAATGAATATCAGACAAATATTGGTCTTAGCAATGACTTTATAAAAGTTAACGACAAAAGTACAGACAACAAAAGCAAAAATAGATAAGTGGGACTAGATCAAAAACTTCTGCACAGCAAAGGGAACAATCAACAGAATGAAAAGATAGCCTTAGGAATGAAAAAAAAAAAATTTGCAAACCCTATATCAAATGAGTTAATTTCTAAAATATATATAGAATTCAATAGCAAAAAATTGAATAATTTGATTTTAAAATGAGCTAACGTCTTGAATAGACATTTATCCAAATAAGATATGGCCAACAATTATATAAAAAATGCTCAGCATCACTAACCAGAAAAATACAAAGCACAACCACAATAAGATATCACCCCACATCTGGTAAGAATGGCTATTACTTAAGACAGAATAGCTATTATTTAAGTCAAGTGCTGGTGAGAATGTGAAGAAATTGGAACCCTAATACCCTATTGCTGAGAATGCATACTAGTATGGCCACTATGAAAAAAGTATTAATATTTCTCAAAAAATTAAAAATGAAAGTACCATATGATCCAGTAATCCCACTTCTGTGTATTTATCAAAAAAATGAAATTAGGATCTCAAATACATATATTAGTACTGCAATGTGCATTACTATTCAATACAATTGTCAAGATATGGAAATAGACTGAATGTCCATTGACAGATTAATGAAGAAAGAAAATGTGGTATAAACATATAATGGAATATTACTCAGCCTTAAAAAAAAAAGAAGGAAATAATGCAATATGTGAAGCCTTTAGGACATTACAAGGCTAAGTGAAATAATCCAATTACAGAAAGTCAAATACTGTATAATTTCACTTATATAAGGTATCTAAAGTACTCAAAGTCATCATCAGAGGGCAAAATGGGTTTTCAAGGGTACAAGGAGGAGGAAATGTGGAATTGCTAACAAAAGAACATAAAGTATCAATTATGCAAGATAAATATGTTTTAATGGTCTGCTGTACAACATAGTCCCTACAATTAACAATGCTTAAAAATGTGTTAAGAGGATCTCATGTTAATTGTTCTTACCACAGTAAAAGAATATTGGAAAAGTAGTAATAACAATTTAGGGTCCCTTCAACTCTGACAGTCCATAATTTTATGTGCCTTAATATTAAATATCACTTTACATGAATCACACTGTGACTCTAAGGTACGTTTTGTATATTTCACACAAATATCTAATTTTCAGATAGAAAAAATTTAAAAGGGATGTTCTTCACTAATGTGTCCAGTCTCTTGATGTTCAGTTGCCTGACAATAAAGAATAAAAATTTCCAAAGTAAAGGTTTTATAATTGACATGCAAAATTACTCCAAAACTAAAAGATATTTTTCTCCATCTCAGCAGCCAAAGCTATCCAACATAAAACAAATAAACCATTTAACAATATATTTTACCAATATTTTGGCAAAATAACTAAAAAGAACTTAAAGAAAGTTTAGGTTTTGTTAATAGGTTTTTAAAAATCCATGGATAAAAAAGTTGTTGAAATTGAGTAAAAAATATAAATAAATACACTGAAGCAGAATAAATATCATGTCAAAAATATAGTAAAGAAGGCCAGGCACGGTGGCTCACACCTGTAATCCCAGCACTTTGGAAGGACGAGGCAGGCAGATCACCTGAGGTCAGAAGTTTGAGACGAGCCTGGCCAACATGGTGAAACCCCATCTCTACTAAAAACATAAAAATTAGCTGGGCATGATATAATCCCAACTACTCTGGAAGCTGAGAATTGCTTGAACCCAGGAGGTGGGGGTTGCAGTGAGTGGAGGTCATACAATTGCACTCCAGCCTGGGCGAGACTCTGTCTCAAAAAATATATATATATGTATGTGTGTGTGTGTGTGTGTGTGTGTGTGTGTGTGTGTGTGTGTATATATATATATATATATATATATATACACATACATATAAATGAGGATATTCTAAGTAAAAAGACAACCTAATACTATGCAAACAAGAAAGGCAAAACTTCCAACGGGGGTAAAAATAAGAAGAAAATATATAATATCAAGGAATCTGTATTTCATATTAAAAAAAAGATTGTGGAACAATAAATTCTATCCTCCAATAATGTAAAATAGGTAATTAATATTCCGCTGAAAATTAAACTGGCAGTTCTTGGTCTCAGATTTAATCTAAAACCTCTCACATCCTAAGTAGTCCTCAAATCTCATTCCTTGTTGAGAAAAAAAAATAATTAAGATAACATTTCCTTTTGACAAATACATTTAAACAGCAATTATCCACCAAATAAGCAAAGCTATTTTCAAAAAATTAAGTATGATGCATAAAACTTTTACTCATGGAACCTTCTTTAAAATGCCACTTCTTGGTGGATGGTGCTACGTTAGACAGTCTGCCAGTAACATTGACTCTGAGTGTCTAAGTGAGGCAGGCA
This sequence comes from Cacajao melanocephalus, assembly GCA_963573385.1. Lineage (NCBI taxonomy): Eukaryota > Metazoa > Chordata > Mammalia > Primates > Pitheciidae > Cacajao > Cacajao melanocephalus. The sequence goes on along the minus strand of CAUYLG010001627.1, from coordinate 12,283 downwards.
CTCAGAAAAATCATCATGGGCCCGCACTAAAAGGAATTAGAGGTTACCTTAATCTAAACTTCCTATTGTTGAGTTGAGAAAAACTGGAGCCAGTGAGTTTTTGTGCCATGTTACACAATTACCAAGTGGCAGAGCCTAGAGCCTAAACTTAAACCTACGTATCTCAACTTCTAGTCTTCTTTCCACTATGACTTTCTGAGTTCCTGTTCAGTGGAAAGGGTTCCAGGCTACAAATCATGAATGGTTGCCAACCCTGTGTTGATCATCAGGAATGAAGATCATGATTCTAGAGAGAAGGCAGACATAACAGTACTCAAAATTGTACACACTCTGTTAGTTTTCTATTGCTGCTGTAAGACATTACCACAAGCTCAGGGGCTTAAAAAACCACAAATGTGTTATCTTTTACTCCTGCATGTTAGAAGCCCAGCACAGGTCTCACTGGCTAAAAACCAAGGTGTTGCAGGGCTTCCATTACTTTCTGGAGGCTATAGGGGGATGTCTGTTTCCTTGTCTTTTCCTGCTCCTAGATACTACCTGCATTCCTTAGCTGTTGATCCCCTTCCTCTATTTTAAGTGCCCACAACATCAACTGTACATTTCTCTAACAATTCTTTGTCCACAGTAATATCTCGCTCTTATTTTGACTATGTCATAGAATAGTTCTCTGCTTTTAAGGATTCCTGTGATTAGATTAAACCAGTATGGCTAATTCAAAATAATCTTTTCCATCTTAAGATCCATGCCCTTAATCACATCTTCAAGATCTCTTTTGCAATGTCAGGTAACATTCTGGGCACAAACATCTTTGGGAACCATTGCTCTGCCTACCATGCAGGCCCTTGGCACAATTATGCAGACAGAAGCATTTTTTTTCAGTCTTCCTTACTTTCTTTCCTTCACCCATCCCCATGCCTATTTCTCACTGTTTCCCCAGCCCCTAAGCCCTGGAATCCAGGTAATTATCTTGCTACAATTATTTGGAAGGAAGGAAAAATGAAAGGAAAGGAGAGGAAGAAGAAAGGGAGGGAGGGAAAATGGACAAACTTGCTAATACTCCAAAAAAGAAACAATTTTAACTTTAAATTGAAATCTTGAGACTCCAGCATCTAGAAGCCAGTGTTTACTATCACTGATGAAATTTTTGGTATAAAAGCTGGCATTTCCTTCTATTTTAAGATTGAACATCATATTCTCCAGTGTATATGTATCATATTTTCTTTATCCACAATGTATACATATTTCAAAACATGTTTTATGCCATAAATATGTATGACTTTTGTCAATTTTTTAATGATTTTTTTTTTAATCCTGGGGATGGTTTGAGTGGATGGCGGGGAGGAGGCACACGAGAACCCTAAAGCTTCCCTGTAAGTATTCTTACATCCCACTCTAGCTCCATAAGGCCATTTAGCCAAAGATGATCAAAGAAGGTCTACATTCACTTTCTGTTTCTTGACCAGCAGGAAAACAATTTACTGTCTATTAGCTATTAAAGTCAGAATGGAAATTTTCAAATCCCAGAGAACAGGTTCCCACTGTGGGTAATTAAAGCATATAGGAATTTTCATTTCCTATTCAACCTGTCTTTCTTTTGACCTGTCAGTGGAAAAGGGACACTCTTAAGCTCTATCAGGTAACCATGTCTTTCAGATGCCATATTCTATATTGACTGAGGTCCTTAGATCTTCAATCTGGAAAGCCGTACTCCTGAGTTTCCATCACTCTCCCATCTTTGCCTTCCTCTTTCTACTCTCTAAAACTCCCCAAAATCAAATAATTAAATCCTGCCAAAACGAACAGTTGAAATTTAACAAAATTGGTAAATTTCCAGAATGTTAAAATTCAGAGGAATTCACAGACGATGCAAGTCAAACCTTTTCCCACAGCCTCATCCCATTTTGCAGATAAACAAATTGTGACCAAGAAGTCTAAATTTCTCTCAGAAAGCCACTCTGTTAGTGAGGGTACCATACCTTGAATCCCAGGTATGGGACCAGGGTTCTTCGGAAAGCATGATGCTTTTATTCATCCTTCATTCCAATTCATTTGGATTTTATAATAATGTCTTTATCTTTCATTCACAGCTCTTTTGGCTACAAGAGACAGAAATTGCCCAAAGTCAAGTGGAAAAGATAAGGGGGTCTCATCATCCAAGAAACAGCAGGCACTGCAGGACATCATGGAAACCTGGAGGTGTAGACCTGAAAGCCCTCCTGCCCCTCACAGGGCTAGTGGTCCCTCACCTCTGATTCCCTCTAAACTCTTCCCACATCTGCTTCCTTAACTTAGTCATCCCCTAGTCAAGCATATAGTACAACAGGGTCACCAGTTCCAATACGCCATTTTGATTTCCTCAACTCCAACCAGCTGCTTCTCTGCGTCTGTGTCTCTTATTAAAATTTTGGTGAAATGAAATCTGAGCAGACAATAAGCTATATGGGGGCACAGCTCTTTGCTCTAGGAACACAAATTAGTCAGATGTTCAGTTTTGGTTCTATCAGTGGCTACATCCAAATAAAATCTTCCCTTGCTTGGTGGGTGATAGGTTGAGGTATGGGGGAAAGATGGATATAACTTATATGACTGGGATGAATATAATGTGGATATTTGATGGATATTGACTTTTATGCCTGGGATAATTTTTACTTAACTCATTTTTCTCTTTTAGATATGGAGACCAAGTCTTCTTTAAAGATTAGTTTCATGTTTGACCAAAAATAATCATGTTGTACCAAAATAAACAGTTGAAATTCAACAAAATTAGTGAATTTCAAGAATGTTAAAACTCAGGGGAATTCCCAGACAATGCAAATCAATTCTCTTCCCACAGCCTCATCTCATTTTGCAGATAAACAAATTGTAACCCAGAGGTTTAAAGTTATCTCAGGAGGTCACTCTGTTCGCAAGAGCACCAGACCTTGAACCCAGATATGAAACCCAGCATTTGGATGCTGAAAGACTGAGTAGGGCTGATTCACCACAGCCTTGTAAGACCAGCCTGGGTCAAAAGCTGGAAACTGGTGGATGGTCTGATCCTCAGGACCATCCAGAGACCTGAGGCTGCCCAGAGAAGATTAAACACTGGGTACCTCATCAAGCCACAAATAAGTCAAACTCTTTTGAACCATTGTTTGGTCAAAGAGAATCATAGTTTTCTGCTAATAAAAATGATATGTTCTCTCCTCATGTTCAAAATAAGGGATTTGTTGTATGTATTTATTTCATGTGCTTCTGAGCCAGTCTGCATCTCAGGGGGCATATGAAAGAGTTTAACTTCAGACAATAAAACAAGCCAATCATCTTGGGAAATAATCTTATGTCATATATTATTTGGTTTCAGAGTAGCCACTGACTAAGCCTGACAACTTCAAAAAGGATAAATTCTCTTGTCTCTTGGTGAAGTGGCTTGGAATCGTCCCATGAAGCTTATATAAATTCCTAACAGAGATGGATAGGCATTGGTGAAAAGTGTTTAAACCACAGCACCATCTCTATCTGCTGGATGAAGACCATGGATATTTCATCTATTTTACGTCACAATGGAAACCTGAATTCACTGGTACCAGGTTTTTGACTTATTTTAGTGGTTTTTAATCTGGTTTTTGTTCAGATTGTTGATGACTTGAGCCTATGAAATCTCTGCATGTCCTGGCTATAATCAGACCGTAATACTTTCTTAAGTATTATTTGATAAATAATACAAACATTTTAAAAACACTTTTCATAAAGGATCTTTTCTATAAAAAAGAGGCTTGGAGTATCAATTCAAGGATATCATTAATTTTAAGAAGATGAAGTGAATACTCTCCCCAAGAAAAAACAAATGCCTTGAGCTGTTTCTTTGCCTTGCACAAATCTAAAAGGAATTCCTTAAGGACTCCAGAAAACAGCCTAACTTTAAGTTCTCAGTCTCATAAAACAACTATTTTAATTAAATACAGAGAATCTCCACCAACTTCAGCCCTCAATTATTTAAGACTTTAAGAAAAAGTCATTAAAATGGCATTAATAAAGAGGCTGAGAAGCTCATGACCATAGATAGCAGAAAATGAGTTTTCAATGAAAGTGATGGTTGCTGTTGCTATTATAATAAATGAGGTCCTATAATTAGGAAGGCCTGGACACTTGCCTTATGATGTTTAAATTAATCCATAAAACTCTACATGTGCAGTTTGTTCCACACACACCCTGAAAAAACATGACTGCAAAGGCAATGTAAGTCCATATGTCTCTAATAGTAAAGAGGGCTCTCTCCAGAATCTTTTGTAATAGCCTGGAAAATGCACAGTTCAAGATTCAAAATTTGAGATAAAGGGAAATGTCATGTATGCCTCTCCACAAACCTAAGTGCTCAAAAATCTCTCCCCATCTTACATCTTTTGAAAAGAAAAGATAAAAGGAAGGAAAAGAAAGAACTAATCTAAGCACAGTAATGCCTCTTGAGAGAGAATTTCCTTTTCTGGTTATAAGAACTCCTGTCACCTTTATACATTGCAACCACTGTTACCTGTTATGAATCTGATGAAGAAATAAATGTGATCCTAAGTATAAGAGTTACATGAAGTAATTTATATGACTTCTGATTTTTAAATCCAAACTTCAAAAAAAAACTATAAATAGTTGCAGAGCAAATTCTTTATACTTAATATTGACTAATAAATAAATAGAATATGCTGTTTTTTAATCAATGTATCCAAAAAATTATTTCAACTAGACAGAAAATCTTACTGAAAGGGAATTAATGTGAAATAAATTCAGCCTTCTTCCAACAAACACACATCAAAAGTTAACACTATACCAGCCTTCAGAAAAGCTATCATTTCATCAAGAATCAGAGATGCAAGCATTTTTCCAGATAAATAAATTCTATTTCTGGTCTATTATTTTGAAAAAGGTCACAACTTAGTTAATATATGGCAGTGCAGGTACAACATTATCTGACAATGTATAAGCTACAACATCCTGGAAAAATGGTATCAGCACTTCTAACATTTTTAATTAACAAAAAAATTTATGTTTATTTCCAGGTCATAACAATAATCAGGAATAACTGCATAGCGATTATCTGAAGGTTTCAAAACAAGATCTGAATGATTAACAGAAAGACATCCTATATCTCCAAGTGGGAAATTTTATATTATTAGAGTGACAATTTCATTTTGACTTATTTTTCCCTGTGAGTAGTTAACAAAGTAGAAGAGAAATCATCTAGTAAGATCATCTAGTATGTCTTTCTGTGCCTGGCTTATGTCACTTAACATAATGTCCTCCAGTTTTACATATGCTATCACAAATGACAGGATTTCATTCATTTTCATGGCCAAATAGTACTACATTATCTATATGTAGCACATTTTCTTGATCCATTCATCCATGAAGACACGTTTAGGTTAATTCTTTATCTTGATTATTATTAATAGTGCTGCAATAAACACAACTTTGTTTTTAAATGTCTGTTTTTAAAATAAGCATTGCCCTTTCTGAAGTTTCCCTAGATCTCACCCAGATTTTCCCACACAAAGGACTCCGGAGGACCTTTCCTCACCTCTTAATTCTTCTTCAAGGAGGTCTTTAAGGAGAAAAGTTTGTTCTATTTAGAATGTGAGGGTCAAACATGGCACTAAGGTGCTTTAGATTAATACATAGCCACAGATAAAGCGAACACCAAAAACTTAACAACGTAGAATCTTGGGCGAAATGCTTTAACTAGCTTATACTCAATCAACTTTGCAGATACACAAAACTAAATACCTAATGGAAATACAAGTTTGACTTTTCAGCTTTTTGTGGCCCTCAGGGATTTTCTGATAAACTGATTTCAATCCAGGAAAACTAAGCTAAGACATGTTATGGCATGGCATCAGAGAGATAAAAAAGGGGTCACAGGCACCATGCAAGCCCAAAACCTGGCTGGGCAATCATTAAATGTTAAAGCTCCAAAATCTCCTTCAATCCATGTCTCACATCCAGGTCATGCTTATGTAAGAGGTGGGCTCCCTTGGTCAGCTCTGCCTCTATGGCTCTGCAGGGTACAGCCCCCATGGCTGCTTTCATGGGCTGGGGCTTTTCCAGGTGCCCAGTGCAAGCTCTTGATGGATTTACCTTTCTGGGGTGTGGATGACAGTGGCCCTCTTCTCACATATCCACGAGGTGTCCCCAGTGAGAACTCTGCGTAGGGCACCAACCCATTTTCTTTCTGCACTGCCCTAGCAGAGATTCTCCATGAGGGTTCCACCCCAGCAACAGACTTCTCTGGACAACCAGGCATTTCCATACATCCTCAGAAATCTAGACTGAGATTTCCAAACCTCAACTCTTGTCTTCTGTGCACCTGCAGGCCCAACACCATGTAGAAGTCACCAAGGCTTGGGGCTTGCACCCGCTGAAGTAACGGCTGGAGCTGCACCTTGGCCCCTTTTAGCCATAGCTAGAGCTGGAGCAGGTGGAACGCAGGGCACCAAGTCCCAAGACTGCACAGAGCAACAGGGTCCTGGGCCCAAGCCACAAAACCATTTTTCCCTCCTAGGTCTCCAAGCCTGTGATGTGAGGGACTGCTGTCAAGATTTCTGACATGCCCGGAAGACATTTTCTCCACTGTCTTGGCTATTATTGTTCAACTACTCATTACATATTCAAATTTCTGTAGCCAGCTTGAATTTCTCCCCAGAAAATGGGTTGAAAATTTGCCAAACCTTTATGTTCTGCTTTCCTTTTAAACATAAGTTCTAGATTAAAACCATCTCTTTGTGAACACATATGACTGAACACTTTCAGAAAAAGCCAGGTCACATCATGAACACTTTGCTGCTTAGAATTTCTCCTGCCAGATATCCTAAATCATCTCTCTCAAGTTCAAAGTTCAACAGATCTCTAGGGCAGAAGCAAAATGCCACCAGTCTCTTTGCTGAAGCAGGGCAAGAGTGAACTTTGCTCCACTTCCCAAAGAAGTTCTTCATCTCCATCTGAGACTACCTCAGTCTGGACTTCATTGTCCATATCACCATCAGCATTTTGGTCAAAACCATTCAACAAGTCTCTAAGAAGTTCCAAACTCTCCCATATCTTCCCATCTTCTTCTGAGCCCTCTAAACTGTTCCAACCTCTGCCTGTTACCCAGTTCCAAAGTTATTTTCACATTTTCAGGTTATCTTTAAGGGAATATCCCACTCTGCTGGTACCAATTTCCTGTGTTAGTCTGTTATCACACTGCTATAAAGATACTACCTGAGACTGCATAATTTATTAAAAAAAAAAAAAAGGTGGCTGAGCAGGGTGACTCACACCTGTAATCCCAGCACTTTAAGGAGGCGAGGTGGATGGTGCACAAGGTCAGGAGTTCCAGGCCAGTCTGGTCAACATGATGAAACCCCTTCTCTACTAAAAATACAAAAAAATTAGCCGGTAATGGTGATGGGCACCTGTAATCCCAGCTACTTGGGAGGCTGAGGCAGGGTAAATCATTTTAACCTGGAAGGAGGAGGTTGCAGTGAGCCAAGATCATACCACTGCACTCCAGCCTGAGCAGCAGAGTGCTGTAAAGGTTTAATTGACTCATAGTTCTACATGCCGAGGAGGCCTCAAGAAAATTACAATTATGGCAGAAGGCACAGGGAAGCAAGGCACATCTTACACGGTGGCAGGAAAGAGAGAGTGAGCGATGAAGTACCACACTTTAAAATCATCAGTTGTCATGAGAACTCACTCACTATCACAAGAACAGCATGGGGGGAACCACCCCCCATAATCCAATTACCTCCCACTAGGTCCCTCCCTCAACATGTGGGGATTGCATTTGAGATGAGATTTGGGAGGGGACACAGAGCCAAACAATATCAGTAGACATGCTAGTAATAATTCGTTCAGCCAAGAAACATCAACAGATATTTGAACTAGAGGCATGAGTGGGCTGGACTCCACTGTTAAATCTTCAGGAATTTTGTGAAACAATTGTTAAAATTATTAAAATTTAAATGATATGAATGTTCAATTAAATAAATTCTATTTGAAATTAAGGTAACAAATACTCAAGGCTCATCATTTGGGCTCAGACACCCTACTTCAGGCTACCGCACCCCTGAGCAGATATTAACTTTTTGCTATGGGCCTGTCACTCTTCACAGATGTCCTCTTTACCCTGTACTGCCTCTTTCCTTTCTTCCCCCTAGGTAGTTACCTATCTCATTTCCTCTGCAGAGGTAAAACTGTCATGTGCAGCTTTAGACTTATATTTGAAAAAGTCAACATTGCCAGAAACAAAAAGCTTTCTTTCCCAATAGTTCTAGCAAATGTTTCAGGGCTGACACTGATTGGCTCAATTCAGGTCATACAACAATGTCCCAACAAATCACTGTGTGGGATGTGGGGCAGGAAGAATTGGATGGAATATGCTGATTGCACAGGCCAGGGCCAGGTGCCGAGCCCCAGAATCTGAGAGCTACTTTAATGGCTGAGGATGAGATGGAAGTTGCTTCTCTGAAGAAAAATCACCGGGATGGTAGAACCAGAACAAAGAAGAATGTAAACAAAGCAAGCAAGACAACCCTGCAGCTAGATCTACATACTGAGGATACAAAGGAGAGTACATCCATCAAAAGAGGCAAGCAACAACAGCCATTCAGGTAGCAGAACTGCCACATGCTAATGTCATGGGAAATCAGGAAAGAGAGTTTCAAGAGGAGAAGGCTAATTGTGTTTTACGAAACAAACATCAAGAGAATATACAGAAAGAAAAACCTTTGTATACTGCAATCCCTAGTGACTTTGCAGGGCCGGTAGAGCAGAGTCATGAGGATGCAGGTCATAATCCATGGACTCATGGACTTGAGTGACAGAGAGGAAATGGAAGCAACAGGCAAAGACTTTTCATTTTCCAAGAAGTGTGGCAGCAACAGGAAGGAGTGAGACAACATGTGAAAAAGACATGATTTTTTAAAAAGGGGAAATATGATATGTCTACAGGCAGACCAGAAGAAAACTAGTAAATTGTGCCACATTTTGAGAACTCTCTGAAAATTTATTCAGATAAAGGGATTAGATAGCTAACAGACCACTATTTGAGCTGTGTTCCAAATGATGTTACTTTTGTATTTCCTAAGTAATTATCCTATACTGTAAGCTGAGAGCTTGGAGGGAGTGTCTCACTCATCAGTTTACCAAAAGAGGCTGACCCAATGCCTCTAAATAAATTAGTAATTAAAAAAATAGGTATGCTCTGTTGAAATAGAGGGCTCAAATTGACAAATTGCACTTGAAAAGCCTTAGATTTCAAATCTTCACTATTAGGCAAAGAGGAGCTGACAAAAACAAAAACAAAAGCAATCTAACCAAAGCTGTGAAAATCCCACAAAGAGACATGTCCAAGCAATTTTGTCTTTATACTGAAACATCATATGTACGGGGTAAGTCATTCAATTCCCAGGAGGGTATTTGCTCCTTCATTTATTCACTAAATATCCTAGTGCCCACTAAATGTTTTAATAACACGTTTACAATGTAGGTTTCCTTTAGTGTACATTTAGAAGCTTTTTTGATAGTTTTTTTCAGTAATATCGAAAAAATCACCAGGACAACAGTCTCCGTTGGAAGCTTGATACAGTTTTTAATGAGAACACACTGGGCCTGGGGCAGGAACTGCCTGCTTTTTCTGTTGTCCTTACCTTGAGGGTAAGACTGGTTTAGAAAAATGATTGCCCATTTGAACAGTGAGCATAGTTGCATGCTCAAGAGAGCCCTTCAAAATCTCCATCTACAAAATTCTAATGAAAAATAAAAGTGAGAAACAAGTGAAGAAATTTTCCTTAATAAGAATATAACACCTCCACCAAAATGTGTGGGGTTTGAGTTTTCATTCAGTCAGTAATGGCTAGAAAATGTAAATGTGTCTTAAATGCTGCAAAGGGCACAAAAACAGATGCCTAGTGAGAAAGAGCTGCTGCTTTTCTGGTCTAGTGATTCCATACAAACAAAGATGTTCACAGGTCACCTAACAGACATTTTATACACAAGTTTAGCTTTCCCTTTGAACTCAGGAAAGGCACTCTAACCTGGCACCCCTACTCTCATTCTCTCCCCTCTAATTCATTGTTCCTTCTCTGTTACCCAGCCAGTGGCTGGAGGGGAAAATTCCAGAGCAGCAATAAGACCCAGGTGTGCCAGGGGAAAGCCTAAATTAAATAAACAGGCACTTCTGACCTGATCACACTTGGGGCAAATTTATCTCCCACCTTGTCCCCATCACCTCCACTCAAGACCCCTCCTCTGCCATCTGGTTCCTGTTTCCCTCTCCCAACTCTCCCTGTGCCTGTCCAGTCTCCGCTTCCCCCACTCCACGCTTCTTCAAACCTTTACAATTAGTTCCTTCTGCCAGCCATACCTTTCCTCTAGGAAACTAAAATCTCCTAGTTCTGATGCAATGTGTTTATCTGAAAATATAGTAAAATCCCAGAGGAAATGTTGCCTCATTGGTATGTTTTGCAAACTGCAAAATGAGCCTAAGTTTCTTTCAGTCTAAAGTTTCACTTTTGATCTATTTTTTAGAGAATACTCATCTTTATCTTTGATAATCTAACTAATGTCTATCTTTGGTGAAACCTGATAAATTCTTAGAATCCTGATGGAAACACCACCACCAATGAAATATCAAGAGAAATACCCAACATCATATATATGATGGGCACAATTTGACTTGCAGTTTAACTATATGTTAGATTATATTATGTATTATTTTGAAGCCACTATTGCTAACTTACTTTGCTTACTTACAGCTGAAGTATTGAAGGGCTTATCAATATCTATGGGTATTATTATACTTTTTAAGTAAAAAGCCACTCAAAAATTGTAATTTAAGCTCATCATTTAAAAGGTCCTTAGAAACTATAACTAAAGCTTCTGAGGCACTTGGGGACTCAAGAAATTCATTTCAGGTCAACTCTCATGTCTTTCTCATATTATTTCTGTAAAGACAATGCACCATAATAATCAGATGATGTTTATATTCTACAATTCCATAGAGCTAATTATTCTGGTTTTAAAGTAATAGAAGTTCCTTATCATCTATGATAACTATCAGCAAATAGTATCTTAATTATACTCATCAGAAGTTAGAGAATTGGTCCACCAATTCCTGTTTTGTGTTTCTCTTACATAATTTTCTTCCCTTCATCTCCAGGTTTTGATAGCTTCTATACTAAAAATCAAGCCTTCTATCAATTTTCCTAAGATAATTTCTCAGTGCTTTTGCAGAGGGAAAACATGAGCTATGGATAAGGCAACAAGGAAAATGAATACGACAACAGAACGAAGTGCTGTGAATAACGACAGCATGCATACCAAAAAGTAGCATGCTAATAAGATGAGACATTTGGGTCTTGTTCTGATATGCCAAAGCTCATCAGAATTGAATTGATTCACAGCTAAATTGACTCAAGCTGCTCTTGAAATGAGACTCTCTTGGAACCTTAACGTCCAGATGATGCTAGTTGTAAAAAAAAAAAAAAAAAAAAAAAGGTACCCTGAATGAAACCAAACATAATTGATAAAAGCTGGAAGAGCTTCAGAACACAAACTGAATAACAACGCTGTTATAGAGCGTTCCTTAGCTTTGGAAGCTGAAGGATTCTTACACCTGGAGAAGCTATTCCAAAAACAGATGTCAATTAAATGATTGTTTTCCTTTCTTATGATGAATGAGAAATAACGAAGAAAGTCAAATGGTAGGTATTAATCCACTTGTTCAAAAATTATTAAATTGTATTAGATAACTACCCATGAATCTTCTTGTGTTTTCATCCAATATTTATTAAATTATCATATTTTGGTGAATCAAAAATTTCAGCATTTCTTTAGGAGCTTTTACTTCCAAATTCAATACTCAATGAAAAGTTCTCAAAATATCACTGAGATCGTTTTTCTTTCTTCCAGATTTACTCAACAAACTAACATATTGTGGCCATGATTACTTTTCCTATTGTTAAGCAGAATCAATCTCTCTCTCTCTCTCTCTGTCTTTCCAAATACATTTCTTCTCTCCACCAATTTCAGCATTTTTTATCTCTGCTTACTTTCCATCCACACACTCTCATTCATCCCGATGCTTGACATCTTAGTAGCTAGCCTTTTCAGAAACTTTTTTGTTGTTGTTGTTAATACTTTTCCTTTAATGCCTCAAAGCCATTGGGAAACACTTCTTAATTCTGAGAACATTATTTTCTTCATTTATGAGAGAAGCCAAACTCAACAGCTTTAGACTTTAAAGTTGGGGTTTCATTTCAATGGTGTTCAA
>CAUYLG010001622.1:0-95913 GCA_963573385.1 Cacajao melanocephalus | reverse complement strand
ACCCGTGTGGCTCCTCCGCCGGGAATCTCCTAGTCTGTGGGCAACAAAAATTCGTCTGAAAGTGCGGCGTCCACTCGCTCTCTGCGCTTTCACTGGGAGCTACAATCCTGAGCTGTTGTTAATCGGCCATCTTGGATCTCTTAATCGGCCATCTTGGATCTCTCCAGAAGAGAAGCTTTTAGCGTTCTTTTTTTGGAGCATCACAAGTAAAAATTTAGAGTATATTGGAGCTAATCAGAGCCTGGCCAATCCCCTAGAAAGCTCAAATTCTCAAAGAAAACTTCTAAATTTCAAATTAGAAGTCATTATTTTTTAAAAATACGATATAATAAGTAATATTGCATATTACTGTTTTAAATTTAATAATCTCAACATTATCATTATAACGTGATTTCACTAGAAATAGAACACTGCTTAATATTATATAGGAATAGGATGAGTCTTAATGATTGTATCAGAATGTATCAGAAAAGTGAAATCAAAGCTGAACTCTTATCACAGTAATTGGATCATTCTTTCTGGCAAGGTAAAATAATCATTCATCTAATAGTTGCATTTTTCAGTTAATGTTTTATAGATATAAGCCAAAGAGATTTTTAAAATATAAGTGTTCAGAAAGGAAGAAATATGTTGCAGTTATATAACACACTGATGCATAAGGTCATCCTACTGTTTTCAATAAGCATTTAATCATTCTTTGCAAAGGCCTCTTAACTCAGCTAGTTTTTCACAAAGTAATGAGTGCTTTATTCCTTGGAAAATATTTCTAAACGGCAATAGCACGATATAGTTACATAGTGTATCTATTATACCAGGAGTACATTTTGTTGTTAGGAGACTTTGAAAAGCATAAAGACTGTTCTGAAATTGAAATATTTCCCCCAGATGTTTGATTGCCTAAGTGCAGGCTATATTAAGGAACAGAAGCAAAACAACCCTTGTGGTTTCACAGATGTCCTATCACAGCACAGACTCTTTTATAATCCTCTGAATAAAATCTAATTTGTTTCATCTGGTGAAGAGGTCATTTCTAGCTTCTGACCAGCATGAGTAAAAAGATTTGATCATCTGAGTTGTATTTAATATTAAATTTGTACTTGGTTTATAAAGCAAATTATTAGTGTTTACTGGTTAAGATTTTTAAAAACATTCATGTTACTTAAAATAAGCTTGCATATTGTGACGCAGATTCGCATTTGTACTTTATCTGCGTCTCTTGAGGTAACTAGCTTCCCCACCCCTTCCCAAGTTGGCAACACTTTTACGTCAAAGACTTAGCTTTTAAAACTTAAACTTTTAAGCCAAAGACTTGTCCTTAATATAAAGCCTATTCTAAGCTTTCTATTTCTTTCTAGGCTTATAATCCTAAATTTCCAGGAGGAATCACTCAGCTACTAACTCTCCAATTGCCTGAAATTAGGAAAAAATCCTCTACTTTTTCTTTATTTGTTTTCAATTCTATGGTCACCTTCCTAGAAGTCTCAACCCCCAATTTGAAAAATGCTAATTTAAAATTTGTGAAGAGTCCCAGTCTTCTAATTTTACATTAACGCAAAATATCTCTTTAGAATTACCAGGAACACTGGTCTCAATGTGAAAGTACAAAATCAAGCAATGTACCAAGAGGGCAACCTTCTGAAACTGTGAATGACCGTCAACCTTCCAGAAGACCAGCCAAGCCCAAGATTCGAAAACAGCATAAACACCAGAATGGCCTGAAGTCTTTCACAAAGGAGGAGGTGATTGCCAGTCAGGGGAACCAGAATAACTCTCCCAGGCAGCAACAAAACCAAAATAAGCCTCTTGATACTTCGACAAAGCATGAATCGATTGTGATTATGCATGCCTCTAACAATGACTTACAAGACTCAAGGGCACTTAGGAGCCAGAATCTCAAAGAAACCTCTAATACATTTGCTCCACCAAAACAAGCTTTTGACAAGGTCTTATATAAAAACTCTACTGGATATGACTCCGAGCTGAATGTTAATGAAGAAAGAGGACACAAAGAAGAAGAAGAGAAAAGATTTTCATATCAGCAGCTACACAACAACACCCTTTCTGATATGGATTTGAACAACCTTAATGAACTTCCTAAGAGACACGTGCTCCTGAGCCAGAAAGGCTCTCAGTTTGTTTATCACATAAATGTTCATGGATCAACTGAAAATAAGAAACAACCCAAACAGTCTTACACAGAGACGAAATATAAGAACTTAGAAATGTTATGGTAAGAATTTTTTTTACTCAAGTGGTTTTCTAAAGGAGAAAGGAGAGGCTGCTGCAGAATGACAGGAGAGGGAGAAGGGGAAGGGGACTTCATAGGGATGGTCAGGTGAGAAGAAGATTTCACCTGACAACTTCCTTGGCTCTGAGTCCTGCCTCAAAGAGTCCTTTTTCTTTCTTTCTTTCTTTTTTTTTTTTTGGAGACAGAGTATCACTCTGTTGCCCAGGCTGGAGTGCAGTGGTGTGATCTCAGCTCACTGCAACCTCTGCCTCCTGGGTTCAAGGAATTCTCCTGCCTCAGCCTCCCGAGTGGCTGGGAGTACAGGCATTCACTACCACATCAGGCTAATTTTTGCATTTTTAGTAGAGATGGGGTTTCACCATGTTGGCCAGACTGATCTTGAACTCCTGACCTCAAGTGATCTACTTGCCTCAGCCTCCCAAAGTGTTGGGATTACAGGCATGAGCCACCGCGCCCGGCCAAGAGTCTACTTTTGATGTACTTCTTTTCCTCTTCCCTTTCCCCTCCATTTTTCCACTGTAGTTAAACTAGAAGTTGGAGGTAGAGGAGGACAGAGGGACCCAGTCAAAAAACATCTGTGTTTTGAGAGTTGCAAGTGTTTGGAGGAAACACATGATCTCCAACATTATCATGGTCTATCCTGAGAAAATAATCTAAAATACGGAAAATATGTACGTACAAAAATATCGTCATTTATAGAAGTGACCTAAAAATCCAACAATAGGGAACGTCTAGGTAAATTATGATATTTAGAATCATGGAACCACTAAAAATTATGGTTATGAGGAAATGCTTCTGTAGGAAGAAAATAGTAAGGTACAAAATTACACCTTTGGTTGAATGACACTGGTGGGAAAAAAATTACATTTAAGGAGTATGAACTCTACTGTGTTAAGAAAAATTCACCAAAATGCCGATAGTAGTTATCTCTAGCAAGAGAGATTGGGATTTTAAAAATTTATTCTTTATATTTTCAGAACAGTTCAAGTTCCCTACAGTGTAGAGGTATAAATTCTATTAACAGGAACATGAAAGTTATTTTAAAAATTGCTTCAGGCACCATTTCTTGGTGTTCTTCAATCAAACATGCTTTCTACCCACCTAACGTGCTGAATATAATGCTACAATACTAAATACTATACAAGGTACAAAAGAAGTATGGTGTGTGAGACACCTTCAAGGAACTTACTTTCAAAATTGGGAGACAATTATTCCTCCGTGAGTTGATCAGAGAACATTTAAGTGCTACACTTCGTGGTATGAAATGTACATTTAATAAGATTTAAAATTAGCTTCCTAGAAGAGATCATGGTAAGTAGGAGGCATCTTAGTCTTTTTATTTTTTTATTTTAAAGAGATTGTTTCTAACACTTTTACCATTAAAAATAATATTTAGTTTTTGGTAGATAAATAGATGATAGATAGGAAATTTCTTCCTGTTCCTCTTTGGAAAGAACTTTTATCATAAATGGGTATTCGATTTTATCAAATACTTTTTCTGCATTAATTGAAACATTTCTCCATTAATCCTTTAATGTGATGAAATATGTTAACAAATTTTCTGATGATGCACTACCCTTTTATGTCTAGGGTTAACCCAATTTGTCATACTGCATTTTTAATAAGTTGCTTTATTTGAAGTGTTAACACTTTGTTTAGGATTTAACATTTTCATATATGTAAAGTGAGACTGGCTTATAATTTTCCTTTCTGCCACTGGCCTTGACTGGGTGGGTTATCAAGATAATACCAGCCTTATAAAATGAATTAAGGATTATTTCCTCTTTTTGCATCCTCTGGGACACTTTATATACAGTTGGCCTTATCTGTTACTTGAAGTTTGATAGAATTTTCCTCTAAAACTATTGGACCATGGGTGGGTTTCCTTTGGCTTTTTGTTGTTGTTTGTGAGTAGATTTTAAACTCCTGTTGCACTTACTGTAAGTATTATAAGACTTTGCAGTCTTTTCATTTTCTCTTTAGTCAGCTTAATAAATTACGTTTTCTAGGAAAAATTTCCCTTTTATGCTAAGTTTTAAAATGTACTGTCATAAAGCTTTTCATGGTTTTTAAATAACTTTAATATTCACCTTTATTATATCTGTAATCATGTCCCTTTTTTAAAATTTCTTTTTTTAAAAATGTTTTTGGCAGCCTCAACCTCCTGAACTTCTTTTGCTTAATTTTCTCTGTACATATAGCTAATGGATCCTACACTTTTGAGTAGCCTGTTAGTATAAGTTTCCATAAGGACAACCCCATCGGTCAGTTTCTTAATTCGTGTCTTTTTCTTGGAGACAGACTTTCTTTCTTTCTTTTTTTTTTAAACAGGGTAGGGTCTCACTCTGTCACCCAGACTGGAGTGCAGTGGAGAGATCTCTGCTCACTGCAACCTCCGCCTCCCAGGTTCAAGTGATTCTCCTGCCTCAGCCTCCCGAGTAGCTGGAATTTCAGGCATGTGCCACCACACCCAGCTAATTTTTGTATTTTTTAGTAGAGACGAGTTTCCCCATGTTGGCCAGGCTGGTCTCGAACTCCTGGCCTAAAGTGATCCACCCACCTTGGCCTCTCAAAGTGCTGGGATTAGAGGCGTGAGCCACCTTGCCCAACCATACAGGCATGAGCCACCTCGCTCGGCCGGAGACAGACTTTCTAGAGACCTTTACTTTCTTTCTCTTTCTAGACTTGCTACACAGCTGTCCTGCTGAGGATTCCCTTTGCCTTTCTTCTGATATGATTCTCTTTTTCAGTATCTCACATTTTCCTTATTTTGTTTGAGCTCCCCTTCCGGTGTTTTCTTCAGATTGGAAACGTGGTGTAAGGACAGGGGACAGGGTGATGGGCGGTTCTCAGCGTGCCAGTGTCTTGTGCCACACTTGTTTTCTGACTGCACTCCGCCGTTGTGCTCATCCTTGAGAATCTCCATGTCCTCAAGGAGACTGTCTTCAGTCTTCTCCTTCATCACTGTTCCTGTTTTTTCCATCCCTGTTCTCTTTCTTAGTTTCTCTCTAATTTTGGTAAAGAACACCCTCCATTGCTTGGGAGGTAAACGTTTTTGAGATCTTGCAGGACTGAAATTATCTTTGTTCTGCCTTCGCCCCTGATTGATAGCTTGGCAGAGGATTGTAGAATTCTAGATTGAAAATCATTGTCCCTCAGAATTGCCTTCTTGCATCCAGTGTTACTGTTGAGAAATCTGAAGCCACCTTGTTCCTGATCCTTTGTATATAAACTGTTTTTTTTTTCTGTAGGCTTTCGGATCTTTTCTTTTTCTCTATTGAAATGAAATTTCGTAATAACATGTCTTGGTATAGGTCTATTTTCATAGACTGGGCTGGGCCTTTTAAACCTAAAAATGTGTGTCCTTCAGTTCTGGGAAAATTTCTTGAGTCGTCTCATGGGTAGTTCATTTCAACCATTTTCTCTGCTCTTTCTGGAAACTCCTGTGATTCAGATGTGTTCTCCCAGGACTGTCATTATGATTTTGTTTTCTCTTTTTTCTTTTGTTTTCCATTTCTTTGTAATTTTGTTCTGCTGTCTGGGGGGGTTTCTCAGTTCCAGCTTCCAACCTTTCTACTGATTTCATATTTGTTGATTTCCGAGAGGATTTTTTTTGTTGTTGTTTCTGTTATAGTTTTCTGAATGTTTCTCTTTTTATAACCCTATGTTTTTGTTCATGGATGCAACATCCATTTTTCTCAACATCTTGGATTTTTAACAAGGCAAAATAGAGTATAAGGGCTCTTGTGACAGAATTTTTAAGTGTTTTTTTAATTCCCTGCTTCGTTTCTCTTTCCTCCAGGTCTTTGTCAGGGATGTTTATTTCTCTTCCCCTATTTTGCTGCCTTCCACCTTAGGGCTTGTGTCAGATGTGTGGCAATTCTTGATTGTCTTCTCATGATCAGGTACTAGGGACTAGAAAGCTTATTGGAAGCTCTGAGTGACAGTGCTTGCTGACTTTGAGTATCTGTAGAATGATCTGTGGGGGCCATCTGATAGGAAGCCCTTCCTGTAGGTTTTAGGTCTTTTATCTTGGTGGTCAGATTTATTATCTGTACTTGGTGCTTCACAAGGAGGAGACTCATTCGCTTCTTCAGAATGAAAACCTCCAGTGAATTTAGCATTGAGTCTGGCATGTTTTCCATCATCTTCAAACTTTTTAGTCTTCTTGTGATTTAGGTGTGTCTCTTTTAAATAGTATGTTGGATTTTTTTTCTTTATTCATTCTTAAACTCACTTTTAGCTAGTGGCTTTAAACTATAGGCCAAGTGCAGTGGCTCACACTGTAATACCAGTACTTTGGGAGGCTGAGAAGGGAGGATTGCTTGAGTCCAAGAGTAAGAGACCAGCCTGGAAAACATGGCAAAACCCTATCTCTACAAAAATTAGCCAGGCATGGTGGGGTGCACTTGTGGTCACAACTAATTGGGAGGCTGAGGTGGGAGGATCACTTGAGTCCATAAATTAGAGGTTGCAGTGAGCCAAAATCATGCCACTGCATTTCAGCCTGGGTGACAAACTGAGACACTGTCTCAAAAAACAACCACCAAAGCTGCTTCCATTTATTGTGTGACTGATACCTTCAAATTTATTTCTACCATCCTAATTTTTCCTTCTGAATCACCCTACTCTCTCTATACTTCTTTATTTCTTTTATATCCTCTATTAACCAGATAGAATTTTCTTTATTTTTCCTTCTACTGATTTGCAAGTATATATTCTCTTTTATTCTTCTTCTTCTTTTTTTTTTTTTTAAGATGGGGTCTCTCCATGTTGGTCAGGCTGGTCCTGAACTCCCGCCCGCCTTGGCCTCCAAAGTGCTTGGATTATAGGCATGAGCCACTGCGCCCGGCCTCTCTTTATATTATTTTATTTTAAGTCATGTACTTAACTAGTCTAACATTAAATTAATATTCGTTTTCTCCTGCAAAACATGTTCAAAATTATTAGATTGTTTTAGTCCAGTCACCTTTCCTGTCATACATATTGCTTTGTTCAGCAACTTGTCTATCACCTTATCTTCAAAATTAGTCACTGCTTTTATTATTGTTGTATAGAGTTAATACTGTGCCATATTTAGCCAATTGTTTACTAATGTCTTTTCTTCACATCATTTCTTCCATGTTACCCTTTATTGCTGAGGGAAATCCTTTAGAAGTTCTTTTAGCAAGTATGGTAAATTTACATGAACACTTCTTTACATGAACTTACTATTTTGAATTATAGTTTAATATTGTGAAGATTTCAACTTGTTGAAAACATGACTTTTCTGTCTCTTGGTTTCTTATGCTTAGGTATGAAATTTTTAATTCAATCTGAGCCTCTTCTATAATTTCTAAATCTTAAGATTCATCCCTTTCATAAATTCTGAAAAATTATCACACATGTTCCTTTTGAATATTATGTCTGTCAAATTTACCCTATTTTCTTCTGTAGGAACCCCAAATAGCTGTATGTTAGATTCTCTTATTCTAGATTTCATGCCTTTTTAACTGTTTTTGTTCTACATCTTTTATTTCTCTGTGCTGCTTTCTGAAAAATTTCTTCAGACAAATTTTCCAGCAGAATAAATCTCTCTTTACCTGTGTCTGATATACGCTCTTTACTGTATTCATTGAGTTTTAAATTTCAATGATGGTATTTTCCATGTGTAGAATTTCTATTTGTTTCTGATTAAAACCTCTCTGGTTTTTTTCCCCCAAAATACAGGATTTTTAAATATGTTTCTCAGATTTTTAACTCCTTTTTTCATGTTTTTAATCATCTTAACCTGCCTTATGAATGTTATCTAATATTCTATTACCTGAAGTTCTTGGAAGTCTACTATCGCTATTTGCATGTGTGTGCATGTGTGTCTGCTGACTCTTGTACTTGGTAGATTATTTCCTCTTATGGGCAAGGACTCTGGATTGTGAACTTAACGTTTAGCCACCTTTTCCGTGGAAACCTAGGCAGACTTGGGTGGGAGTGCATCTCTCCAAAGAAGTTTTATATTTGCTTCTGCCATTTACTACGGAAGTATCCCTTATTCAAGATCATTTTTATATTAGTTTCTTGGTGTTGGATTTCCATGATTATGTGGGCCAGGTAAATTTGAATTCCAAATATTGTTCTATAGATATTCACAAGAGTTTGTTGTTGTTGTTGTTGTTCTTGGGGTTTTTTGTTTTTGCGGGGGGTGGTGGTATTTTGTTTTGTTTTTCTATTCAGAGCCCAGACCAAGGCAGACAGGCTTGCTTGTTTTATTCATGGCTGGTGAATGGGTTTTTAATTAATCTAGCTTTTAATTGAGGAGGTAGCACCTCAAGTTATTATCTTCATACAAAGATCTTAGTTCTGATTCCCTGCTTCACACAGGACCAAGATCTTACATATCCTATACTAGCATTAACTATTAAAACTCAAGCCTTTAGACCTAAAACTCTAATAAAGAAAGATATAACTTCAGCTAATCTAAAATCTGCTTTGGTTTTTATTCCTTTTTTGGTTTTGGTCTTTGGAGATTTCTATTTATCTTACAAATTCAACTATATATTTAAAGGATGTTTAATTTAATGCAACATTTCTAGGTCTTTGATTTTTCAAAATGGTGTATTTTTCTATTCTGAATGCACTAAACAAAAGTTCTAAATAAAATGTAGAACGTCCTAAAGGGAAAAGAGGAGGAGTTTAAGATAAGTAAGAAATTAATGTATTCATAAAAAGATTAAGCTAAAAGTCATTAATTTGATTTGGGAGTGAAAAATACATCAAGTTAATGCTTCAGAAAGACTTTTCTGTTAGAGGTCTTATGTATCCAGATTTGTTAATACATTTTTGCTTTTTTTTTTTTATTAAGGAAATTCCATTCTTCTTCTGACAGACAGCCGGTTAGAGCTTCTCCAGATTCATGGCTCACCCAGATAATGGAGCAGCATCAGCAAGCCTTGGTGCAACTGACCGACTTGCAGCCCAGTGAAGGGGCCTTACCCAGTGTCACGCTTCCACCTATACTGTCAAGGGTAGAAAGTGAATCCCAACTCAGTTCAGAGAGAAGTCAAAGAAACCAAGCAAAAATTAGCCGTAGCAATTCTGAAAGCTATCTGTTTCAGCTGGAAAAGGGAAAAAAGCATAGAAGAAGAAGCCACAGTAAGGTAATAAAAGCACCATTTTACCTTAAATTTTGAGAATACAGATGGACCTTGATTGAATTATAGCTCTGGATTAGGGATGGTCATTACTGAGTTGCTGCCACAACTGAGTGGCCTAGAGTCCCAAGGAGTTTCTTACTCCAGCCCCTGCTACTCCCTGGGGTTTCCCTCCCCTTCTTTCTAGAAGTTGTTGCTGCTAGGGATGCCCATTTCTCCCTCCTGTTGAAGTCATCGTGGCAAGAGGTCTCCATTTGCAGACAGGCAAAACTCCTCCTTTCATCCCCAGTTCAAATGTCCCTTCCTCAGAAAAACTTCCATACTCCATCCCAAGCCCCATGATAACCTGAGTCTTCATAGGTTATTAAATAATTTCTTTCCAGATCATTCTCATATCTTAAAAAGTGGAGAAAGTAGGTTTGAATGAGTGAAAGTGCCTGTTGCCATTGCATTTCCCCTACCATCTGCCACCATGAGAACTCACTGTGGCCCTAATCTTAACCCAACTTCTGCAGTAAAATACCTGGGCTGGCCAGTGACTGAACTTTCTTCTCAAATGTTAGCTGACCTTTACTGTCCTTTTTTTTTTTTTTTTTTTGAGTGGAGTTTCATTCCTTTTGCCCAGGCTGGAGTGTAATCGCTCCATCTCGGCTCACTGCACCCTCTGCCTCCCTGGTTCAAGTGACTCTCCTGCCTCAGCCTCCCAAGTAGCTGGGATTACAGGCCCTCACCACCACGCTCAGCTAATTTTTGAATTTTTAATAGAGACAGGGTTTCACTACGTCGGCCAGGCTGGTCTTGAACTCCTGACCTCAGGCGATTTGCCTGCCTCAGCCTCCCAAAGTGCTAGGATTACTGGCATGAGCCACTTCACCCGGCCTGAGTTCTTTGTCTCAACTAAATTCACCATTACTAGCACTTTTGCACATTTAAATCTTTTGTCATAGGGCCTACAAGATTTAACAACTAAAACTGGGGGCCCAAAGTAGAATGTTTTCAGTAAAAAAATGAAGGAGCATAGGAGACTTTTTATGTCCTGTGTATTTCTCCACTGTCTCTGGCAATAAAAAGCCCTCAGGAAAGATCACTTGCTTCCAGTGTCAAATAGTAAGAAAAATGCTGGAAAATGCATTCTGTTTTACAGGCAACGGGGAGAGGCCTGGTTGAAAGCAATAGGCCTGTGGTGAGTCAGGTTTTCAGGGAACAGACTCTGAAATGAGACTTGCATGCAGGAGGTCTATAGGGAGCAACCTTGGGAACTTCCCCTTTAAGGGAGTGCTTTTGTTTTCCCATACTGACCCGCCATTGGGTAATGACTGGCCTTGGGGAAGGGTGATGACTTTGGGCACAGCAGCTCCACTTGGCTGAGGGCAGTTTTTAGGGAGGAATTCAACTGTGAGCCATCAGCAGACAACACTCCCAGCATATGGGGAAATGAGTGCCTCAGTTTATAAGGGCCTCCACTCTAAGACAACTTGAGAGGAATTAAGCAAATTATTCCTTAGTTGAATTCAATTTGTTATTAAATAATTTCTAGGCCAGGCGCAGTGACTCTTGTAATGCCAGGACTTTGGGAGGCTGAGGCGGGCAGATCACCTGAGGTCAGGAGTTTGAGACCAGCCTGGACAACATGGTGAAACCACATCTCTACTAAAATACAAAAATTAGCCAGGCATGGTAGTGGGCACCTGTAATCTCAGCTACTCAGGAGGCTAAGGCAGAATAATCACTTGAACCCAGGAGGCAGAGGTTTCAATAAGCTGAGATTGTGCCACTGCACTCCAGCCTGGGCAACAAGAGCAAATTTCCATCTCAAAAACAGTAATAATAATAATAATTTCTACTAGGAACTTGGAAAGTGCTGGGATGTAAAGATGAGCCATGAGCCTTCCTCAGAAGAAGCTTACAGTTGCATGGAACTTGGGAAGACAGACATGTTAATGCCTATTATGTTGCAGTAAATGTTGCAAGCAAAAAACAAAGAATGATATTAACCAATAATAAAAGTAATAATAATAATGTAGGCATGCATGGGTAGCACAGAGGAACACAAAGGAAAACTGATATGCTGACCTGGGAGTCATAAATTCAATTGACTAAGAAGGGGAAAGGAAAAGAAAACGAACATTTAGTTGATGGCTCTTCTTTGCTAGGGACTAAGCTAAGGTTTTTATACATTATTTCACTTAATATCACACCAAATCTACAAAAGGAATAATTCTGATTGTGCCGATGAAGAAACGAGGGCTCAGGTGAATTAATAACTTGTCCAAGTCATAAGAGATGTTAGGGAACAGAGGTGAGAACCTAGGAATGAATGGGTCCATGACTTCCACAAAAGGACACAAAGCTTCGGAAGATAATTCCGAACAGAGTCTTAAAGGGTGGGGAAGACTTGGCAAAGAATGCAAGAGCAATTCAGATGGGAGTACCAACATGAACAAAGGTTCTGAAGCTGTGACATGACGCACACTGGGGATGAGAGCACTTCAGGTTCTTGCCACTAAACGTGGGAGGCAAGGAGTGTTGAAAAATGGAAGCAGAGTGGTGGATAGGGGCCAGGTCTCAGAGGATCTCGTTTTCCATGAAAGAAGTACTCTCTTCTATAGGCCAGAGGGGACCATGGAGGAATTTTAAACATGGTCGGAGTTGTATTTTAGAAAGGCAGCTCTGGTTATGGTGTGCAGGGCGGATGCAAGACATCCCAGAAAGTGATGGAATTATGAAGTCAGTGGATCCTCAAGTGGGGCCTTTAGGAAAAAAGATAAGGGATGGCCTCAAAGAGAAGGGGAAGCTAGCCTGGAACAGGCATCGAGAGATACTAACAAGAAAAAAAGGAGGATAGCTTGGGGCTGAGCTACGATCCCAGCCCAATCCTGCAGCTCCCATCTCGAGCCCCTCTGTGTACCCCAAGTCTTCAGCTCACAACCCTAGAGTTCTTACCCCAGCTCCTTCACGTACTCAACTGGGGGTTCTTTGAACTCTTCATTCTAACTTCACTCTCTCATGTCCTCCCCTCTGCTGGGGACACTAATCCCTGCCCACGCTGTGGAATCCACTGCTAGTGACTTAGAGCTGGAAAATCCCCGGTTCCACCGTAAATAAGGAGAAAGGTGTCTTTTCTTTTCTGTTTTTTTCTTTCTTTTTTTTTTTTTTTGAGACAGAGTCTCACTTTGTTGCCCAGGCTGGAGTGCAGTGAAGCAATCTCGGCTCACTGTAACTTCCACCTCCTGGGTTCAAGTGATTCTCCTGCCTCAGCCTCCCAAATAGCAGGGTTTACAGGAGTGCGCCACCACACCAGCTGATTTTTGTATTTTTTAGTAGAGACAGGGTTTCACCATGTTGGCCAGGCTGGTCTTGAACTCCTGACCTCAGATGGCCCACCTGCCTTGGCCTCCCAAAGTGCTGCAATTACAAACATGAGCCACTGCGCCTAGGCGGAAATGTGTTCTTGAATGACAGGTAACTTCTTTTTCCACAGAAAAATCATTACATGGTAGTTAGGCTGTAAGGTACTATTTGTACTGTTTTCAAGTGTTTTGTGAATAAAATAGGTTTTGAAGATTTGACTAGGAAGCTGGACATCATCCGCATTATTTCTTTAGGGACATGTATTCAGAACACATTCTGAGTGAGGACAGCCTGTTCACTGCAGAACGTACTGGGCCTAAAAATTAGCTCAAACGCACTAGCTCACAAGAGAATCTTCTAGGTTAGGGTTCTTGCCAGTGATGGGTTGTTGCTGAAAATGCAAGCTTTTGAACTCAGTTCTCAGTCGGCAAGATTTAGTGGAAGTCATGGACCCATTCATTCCTAGGTTCTCACCTCTGTTCCCTAACATCTCTTATGACCTGGACAAGTTATTAGTTCACCTGAACTCTCGTTTCTTCATCGGCACAATCAGGATTATTCTTTTTGTAGATCTGATGTGATATTAAGTGAAATAATGTATAAAAACCTTAGCTTAGTCCCTAGCAAAGAAGAGCCATCAACTAAATGTTAGTTTTCTTTTCCTTTCCCCTTCTTGGTCAACTGAATTTATGTTTTACTGAGAAAAGTAGAGGAAAGTACTCAGGTGACAGTGTGTGTCACCAGAAATCTAAGAGCATGGGAAGTCAGGGGAGAGGAAGGAAAATTTGCAGTTGCTGCCTTCCCAGCCATCTTTCCAATGGAGAACATCCCTTTTCCTGCTTTCTATCAGGAATGTTAGAATCTATATGTCCATTTTCTCAGTCCAGCACCTTCCACTTACATCTGAAAAATTCACAGAAGTACTCTTTGTCCTTTAAGCTATTCCAGAAGCTAAAATGACTTAGAAATGAGCTATTTGTATAGGACAGCAGGTAGTCAAGGCACCAGACAGAGGGGATCATTATCCAGGTCATGCCCATTTGCTGGTCACATCAAATCTTTTGGTTTCCAAGGGAATCGCCCTGAATCACATTAAAAATTTGAGAATTTGTAAAGATAATAGGCCCAAGCACCCTTCCTCTTCTCCCAACAATTCTGTTGTAACTGAGTTCTGAATGCCAGGCATTGTCCATGCC
This sequence comes from Cacajao melanocephalus, assembly GCA_963573385.1. Classification (NCBI taxonomy): domain Eukaryota; kingdom Metazoa; phylum Chordata; class Mammalia; order Primates; family Pitheciidae; genus Cacajao; species Cacajao melanocephalus. The sequence continues at coordinate 81,991 of CAUYLG010001622.1, read as the reverse complement.
ATGAAATCTAGATGTCAGGCAGTCAGGGATTAACATAGTGCAAGGGATGACAAACGGCATAAACATATCTGTCGCAACCCACCACAAAATAATGGCTTGAGGAGACTGCTGACAGCTAACTGTGCTGAGCTGAAGTAATTAACTCGTGTGTTTGTTGTCACAGACAATCTGGGCATTGCTGCCTGACTGCTTCTAAGAAGGGGTTTATTTGGATTAAGTTTAGCAACTGCAGAGCAAATTTCCTTCACTTGCTGTTCCACAGTATTTGAGGCATTGTTTTTTGTCGTGTTTTTCTGTAACTTTCTCACACTTACACATCTGAGGAATTTTCTGGAGAATAGCTCTGCAGTGGCCCCCACAGCAGGGTACCACCTTTCAGAGTTAAAACAAGTCCTTACAGAACAGTCAATGTCACTTCCAATTCGGGCACACTGTGTCCCAAGTTTACAATTAAAAACTCTGCTGTCTTGAGGAGAACTGTGGTTAATTACTGGTACAAACCTTGCATCAGGGAAGTCCTATGCCATCGTCCATGAAAGCGATCAAGTGTGAACACCAGTGCAGAGAGGCTGGTCTGGATTTAACAATCCTCAGATGGTGCCAGAGTTGGTCGATGTCAGCTCATGTGCATCTTATGCAAAGACTAGCAGCAAATCTCATCAGGGATTTGTTGAGCGCATGCCTGTATCTTCCAATTTGTTCCCCTTGTGTTTGGAGACTTAACAATGCTATCAGTGTTGATTTACTTTTTTTTTTTTTTTTTTTGGCATTGTGCTACTGTGACCTTTTAGTCTTGAAACAGCCAAGGAGAGGTAAATCAAAGTAAATTCTGGGGATTATTTTTACTATAAAAGACTTTAGAAGAGCCAGAAAGTAGATTAGTGGTTGCCTAGGGCTGGGGGTGGAGGGGGAAAGGGAGTGACTGCTAAAGGCTATGGGATTTCTTTTCAAAGTGATGAAAATGTTCTAAAATTGGAATGTGGCGATGTTTACACAACTTGATGAATATACTAAAAACCATTGCGTCGTGCAACTTCGAGTGGATAAATTTTGCGGTATGTGAATTATATCTCAATAAGCTGCTAAAAAGACTTTTGATGGAGAGAGATCAAACAAAATTGCACCTCTGAGAACAAATCAAGATTACTTGTGCCAAACATAAGTAAATCCAAGATTTTTCATTGCCAGTCACCCAGAACAAACTCCGTTAGGAGCCATCATCATCCCTTGAGAAATGTCCCTTTGCTAGAAGCACTTCATCCATCCTGTAAAGGGATCAGCAGCACTTGGAGATCGCCCTTTGGGCCACACTCTGTCCCTTCATATTGATGTGTCCTGCTAGACCCTGGCTCTGTTTTTCTGTCATAGCCAACATGTTTATTGGAGGTGATAGTAAGAACTGTGGCTGGAGAGCACTGGGCAATTATTCATGCTTCACAATGTGTCTAAAGTTAAGCTGCTTCAGACTAAGGATGTGTTTTGTGAGCACTGATCATTTCTTTTCATCATCTTTAACAAATTGGATTTATGACTTGGATATGAGCAGAGTTTTTTTCCTTCCTTTTAATTATTGGTTTACTTTGGCAAATAGTAATTCAGTGACTGCAAAACAACCATATGGATGGCATATGTGAGAGAAAGAACAAATTTGCAATTGTGAAATAAAAGTTGTCTGAGGTCATTCACCTATTGAAAATTGGTAAAGGTTTTAAAATGTGATAATACCCAGTATAATCGAGGTTTAGACAAAAAGAGCAATCTGTGACTCCATTGCTAATGATGGCCTTAAACATGCTCATTTTATTTCAATAATTCTACTGCTATTAACTTATCTCAAAGAAATAATCAAAGTAACCTAGAAACAATGCTTACCCTAGGATATCTTAAATGTTCAACATTTAGAGGAATAGCTAAACAGTCCAACTAAAACTAGATAATAGAATGTTATGCATAAAACTCACATAAAAATATGTACATACTGACAGAAAAATGCACTGTAAAATGTACCAAAATGCTTAGAAAAATTAAGAATTTGGGCTGGGCCAGTGGCTCATGCCTGTAATCCAAGCACTTCGAGAGGCCCAGTCAGGCAAATCATCTGAGGTCAGGAGTTCAAGACCAGCCTGGGCAACATGGTGAAACCCAGCCTCTACTAAAAATACAAAAATTAGTTGGATGTGGTGGTGGACACCTGAAATCCCAGCTACTCGGGTGGTTGAGGCAGAAGAATCACTTGAACCTGGAAGGTGGAGGTTGCAATGAACCAAGATCACACCATTGCACTCCAGCCTGGGTGACAGAGCGAGACTCTATCTCAAAAAAAAAATAAATAAATAAGAATTCGTGGCCAGGTGCAGTGGCTTATACCTGTAATCCCAGCACTTTGGGAGGCTGAGGCGGGCAGATCACGAGGTCAGGATTTCAAGACCAGCCTGACCAACATGGTGAAACCCCATCTCTACTAAAAATGCAAAAATTAGCTGGGCATGGTGGTGCATGCCTGTAATCCCAACTACTTGGGAGGCTGAGGCAGGAGAATTGCTTGAACCTGGGAGGTGGAGGTTGCAGTGAGCTGAGATGGTGCTGTTGCACTCCAGTCTGGGTGACAAAGCAAGACTCCATCTCAAAAAAAGAAAAAAAAAAAGAATTCTTAGTGAATGAACGATTGTATAAAAGTATGAACAGACAGATAGAATGGAGAGGAAGCAGCTATCGTGGTTTAGCTGAGTAGTGACTTCTGTTTTCTTAAAGGAGCTATATGATTTTGAAATACCCTTCAATGAACAATGTGTCTTTTGCATACTTTAATGTTATTAATTTAAGGATTTTAGTCCAAAGACTTCCTTAAGAATCTTCTTTCGCTTTTTAGAATTAGAATTAGAGTACTGACCATAAATGTGAAACATTCTAATGGGGCAAATTCTATTTACAGAAGTTTGAATCCTTGCAGTGTAGAAGTGTTGTCTATATAGCCCATCATTTTGACCCTTTTAAATTATTAATACAACATAGAAGTGCTGAGGTGCTAGGAATATTGCCTTCAATGGGCAAGTAACCCAATTACCATTTACAGTGATTTCTGAAATATGAGTTCATCCTTCTTACATACAATTAATCCACAAGTGGGTGACTGCTAGCATTGGTGGTTCCATAGCTCAGAACAGCAGTAGCAATATTGTTGTGATTCTCTTTTTTTCCTGGCTACAAATTGCTGCTGCAGCTCCAGCTCCAGTTCCAGGAATCACATATTTATTTGAGGCAAGAAAAAAGAAAGGGGAAGGGACCACCACAGTCTTAATGAAAGCTTTCCAAAACATGTGCTGTACCCCAGAAAACTTTTGTTTAGACCTCATGGGCCAGAGCTCAGTACTAAGGAGTCAGTGCTGGAGAATGTTCGTCTTTTGAACATCTACAGTGGGAAGTGGCAATGGAGAAGGGAATTGGGATGACTCTGGGTACTCAGTAGACCATGGGGAGTAGGACGTGTTCTTGTAGTGGTTGATATAGTGTGTATACACAAGTTCATTTTTAAGATTGGAGAGTTATATACAATAATTATATCTGAGAAAATGTCCTAGTTTAAGTCTCTGGACTATCTCTGCTAAATTCTGTCTTAGAAAAGGGCAAGTTAGATGTATATCTTAGGACTTAGTAATTAACAGGAACACAGCTGGTTGTGGTGGCTCACACCTGTAAGCCACAAGTGGGCGGGTCACCTGAGGCCAGGAGTTTGAGACCAGCCTGGCCAACATGGTGAAACCCCGTCTCTGCCAAAAGTACAAAAATTAGACAGTCTCATAACCTGGCCTCAAACTAAATAAATAGACAAAGTTTTGAAAATGAAATAACAGGAGTTTTCAAAATGAATAAAAATCCCATGCTTTATCACTAACATATAGACAGGGACTAACATCCACAGTGAGGCACACAGGAGGCGGAGGTTGTAGTGAGCCAAGATCCCGCCACTGCACTCCAGCCTGGGTGACAAAGCGATACTCTGTCTCAATAAAACAAAAACAGAAACAAAAAACTCACCAAAAAACCCTGAAGTTTTTGTTCAGTCAGTGTGATTTCAGATATTTTGAAGGGCACATAGAATTTAATGACAACTGTCATTAGTATTGCCCATTTAAAATGAAGGACAGCAAGAAAGTGAGACCACTGGTTGATTAGATTACGACACCTGAGCACAGTAATAGGCAGCTGCCTCTTCAGGGTGGCTCATTTTTCTCCGTTTTAAGCAGTAACTTACATGTGCCCTAAGAAATTACTGTCCTCCAACCACCTCTTTTATATTGTCTTTCCTATCCTTCCCAAAAAGGAAGCCAGATTAATTAATAAACTGAAAGAAAAAAACGATGTGAGTTCCCTGTAAGGGAAAGTAGCAAGTCTAAACTTTAGGGTTTTTTTGTGAGTTTTTTGTTTCTGTTTTTGTTTTTTTGAGACAGAGTATCGCTTTGTGTCACCCAGGCTGGAGTGCAGTGGCGTGATCTCGGCTCACTACAACCTCCGCCTCCTGGGTCCAAGCGATTCTCCTGCCTCAGCCTCCGGAGTAGCTGGGATTACAGGTGCCTGCTACCACACCCAGCTAATTTTTGTATTTTCAGTAGACACGGGGCTTCACCATGTTGGCCAAGCTAGTCTCGAACTCCTAACCTCAGGTGATCTGCTCACTGGCCTCCCAAAGTGCTGGGATTACAGGCATGAGCCATCATACCCAGCCTAAACTTCAGTTTTAATCTTGAAAGCAGTGGTTTGAGGAATATCTTAATCTATCAGGAAACAGGCAGTAGAATATTAGTTTTTTTCTGCCTATTACTGTGCTCAAGTGCCATAATCTAATCAGCCAGTGGTCTCACTTTCTTGCTGTCCTTCATTTTAAATGGGCAATACTAATGACAGTTGTCATTAAATTCTATGTGCCCTTCAAAATATCTGAAATCACACTGACTGAACAAAATGAATTTCTTAGTGAGTCCTGCCAAGACTCTTAAATGCTTACTTTCTTTTGAACATTATAAATGGATTATAATTGTTTTTCCCTTAAAATTATCTTTTTTCCCCCAATAATCAATAGCAAAGTTTGAAAGGTTACCACCTTCTTCTCTTCTCTTCTGGAGTATCTCTTAACAGGTAATGCTGTGACATCATCGGACAGGGTGTTCTCTTTTTGAAGCACTATGTTTATCTGATGCATTTAGATGGCTTTTTCCAGGGAAGTCATTTGGCTCAGCAAACTGTCTGAGACTGGACAAAATGGTAATAGCAGCGGTGGCAAAGTAATAACATGTATGTTGTGTTAAAACTGTTAATAGTGGCCAGGCATGGTGGCTCACTCCTGTAATGCCAGCACTTTGGGAGCTGAGGTAGGCGGTTCACAAGGTCAGGAATTCATCAGCCTGGCCAATATGGTGAAACCCCATCTCTACTAAAAGTACAAAAATTAGTCGGGTGTGGTGGTGCATGCCTGTAATACCAGCTACTCAGGAGGCTGAGGCAGGAGAACTGATTGAACCTGGGAGATGGAGGTTGCAGTGAGCTGAGATCACACCACTGCACTCCAGCCTGGGTGACAGATCAAGACTTGGTCTCAAAACAAACAAACAAAACAAAACAAAAACACATTAATAGCAAGGGCCAGGTGCAGTGGCTCACTCCTGTAATCCCAGAGACTCAAGAGGCTGAAGTGGGAGGATCACTTAAGCTCAGGAGTTCAAGCACAGGAGTTCAAGCACAGGAGTTCAAGACTAGCCTGGGCAGCATAGCAAAACCGTGTATCTCCGAAAACATTAAAATTAAAAAAATCATAAGAAAATAGGACATCACTAGCTTGAAAATTTTTATCTGTAATTTCAGAATTTCAAGTTTCTTTATTGCAAAAGTGGAAAAGTAAAAACATATTAGCTAACCAGCTACAAATTACCAAAGAGACTATTACCAGTAATTACCAATAAAATGAAAGAATTGTCAGGAAATGCAGCCATTCTCTGACAGTGCACACAAGCTTTCATACTTTTATTTTCCTTCTTACTTTATGTGGTTATGACACCTTACAGGGAGGTAAGAGTAGGGGGACACACAAGTCCTTAAAAGAAACTGTTTCTGTGGTTGTATTTTTAGAACACCAAGCTGAAAAGTTATCAGAAAAGAGACGTGAAGCTTGGAGGCCTTGGACCTGACTTTGAGTCCCTCAGAGACAAAGTGAGTAAGATGAACATACAGTGTTTCCAGGCCTGACTCAGCCCATCTGTCTTTTGGCAAAACTTTGTGAAGACACCCCCCAGAATTAAGCCTTAATTCAAATGTCTCACTCTGAATAGTCCCTTCTGACATAACATTGGTATAGAGACCCGGACACTCATTTTGCCTTAAAATAAAAATATTTAGCCCATGTTGTTATATGTATCTGTCTTTTGGTTAGTTTTGAAGGCCTGCATGGAAAAGTGGGACACGTGTACATGAAAAGAAATGTGTATGTTATGTGATTGTTGGTCTTTCTCACTAGAGTTATCTTGATAATCGTGAAGAGTGGCTACAGAGAAGACACTTAGGGGAAGAGTTTCCCAACCCCTGAAAAGTGCATCCACTTTATTCTCTTTCCTCTAGGGAAAGGAGGTCTTCATTTAATGTGTTTTAACTGCAGTTGCTCTCAAGGCATAAAAAGAGAGTATAGTTCAAAGTTGGAAGCAAAAATGAAAATAAATTGGGTAAATGCAACAAAGAAGGTTCTGAATGTGATTTAGCCCCTGTTAAGGGAATACTAGGTGTGCTATTGCAGTGATGTTTCTCCTCACAGAGAGACTATTTCAAGGAGAAACTACCTTAACCATTTCACTGCCGCCACCTTACTCAAGGTGATCCCATTTCACCTGTACAGCTGATAAGATGTGCCCGGTGTACTGACAAACATTACTTTAAATAGAGAGCAGAGAGATCTAGCAGCACCTGGATTCATCGTAACTTTGTTTCTCTGAACAGACGCAAAAATTACTACAGCAAAAGGAATATTCGAAACAAGTCAAGGAGTACAACATGAAGACACTGTCCATTCTGTCAAAACCACAAACAGCAAAAACTGGAAATAAATCTGCTGTCCCTCGGCAGAAGGTAAGAAATTCTCAACGAGGCATTTGTTTTTTCAATCAGAATTAAAAGGAAACTTTTATTACTGCCGTTTTTTAAAAAAATTAGAGACAGGGTCTTGACATCTTGCCTAGGGTGGTTATAAACTCCTGGGCTCAAGCTATCCTCCCAACTAAGCCTCCCACAGTGCTGGGATTACAGGGGAGAGCCACCACACCTGGTCTGTTTTCTCTTAACTTAAAAAAAAAAACTTCCCATGTTTTTCGGAACACAAGAGATGTTTTAGTTACTTCCATTCTTGTAGCTACCTCATCATTGACAGATAGCAATGCAATACTCAACACACACACACACACACACACACACACACACACGATGCTATAAAGTTAACTTTCGTTTCTCCTGAAGTTATTGTTCCATGTCTTTTCTTCCAAGAATAGTATTTTAAATTTTTCACACATAAAAATTAAATACTAATGTGATTTCTTAAATGACAATCTTCATTATCAATTTTATTTTGTATCATTAAATAAGTTTTAAGGCAATTATTGTCTTTTTGCTGCTTATCTGTCAAAGAAAAGACGTATAATCATTGTTTCTCTCAACTTCATTCCCCTACACTTTTTGTAGGGATTGTCATATATAGGTTCCTCTATTGAAGAAAAATGATTTCATGGAATACAGAATGTTCTCCCTCTCAGATGGCATCAACCATCAGTTGTGATGTGAATGAAACATGTACTATACAGACACAGAGCTCTGCAGCACAAGTCTCTGCCTCAATTGATCTATCTAGTCCCTGTAAGGACACGGGACCCTTTGCATGAGGAACAAGAGATCCTTTGGTGCCTGCAGGAATTTGTACTGCACGTTCTCTTTCACAGACCATCGTATTTTCCATTTATTGCCTTTCTTCCTCAGACCTTGAAGACCTCAGTCCACTTGATTGAGTTCCCATGGTGCTACTTTTTCTTTTTTCTCCAAGCCACTATTTTTTTCATGAAGTGTTTCAAGCAACAAACCTATAATTAGAAATATCTGTAGCATTCACCTACATGCGCCGAGAAGTCTAGACTTTTCTTTTCTACATTGTAGAGGTTTTTTCCCCTCTTGCAGAACTGAAAGCATACTATCAATTCTCATTTCAGCTATCAACAGCCCCTTATTGAAATGCAAAACTGTTATAAAGGCAGGTTTAGAAAACATATTTAGTGATCTCATTTTTGCTGCAATGCCTTTCAGAACTGACATCACTGAGAAAAAGACTGCCTTTTTTCAGCATCTAGATTGCTACAGAAAGAAAAAAAATGTTTACCTCAAATACTTTCTAGAGCCTAGGAACAAGAATAGCTGGTATAATGATGGGAGCTCAAGTGTATGTAAACTACAGCGATGTCTTTGGTCTCAAGCTGTAACTAGTCTTCTTTGGATAGAAAGGTCTATTAATATCTCCTTAATAGAGGTTTGGTTTTACTAAGACTTCCAGAAACTAAGTAGACCAAACCCATAAGAAGGAACTCAGTTTTATACAAAAGCATTCAAAGGACACAAGTCTACGTATCATTCTTCAGCTCCTTTGTTCCTCACAATATATTGTTTTGTGGCTAATATGTTTTGTTTAAACTGTGTGTTATATTGAATTATTTGATCTCCATTTCCACCAATGTCTTAGTAAGTCATAGCAATACTCTCCATTTATATTATAAATAAACATTTCCTAGATTTAATTTAAGGAATCCAGGCTCACTTCCCATTTCAAATAAAATTTTGTCTTTTTGCATTTAGGCTTTGGAATATGCTAAGACCGTCCCCAAACCCAAACCATCAAATCCAACTCATCAAGCATCAAAGGAACAACAAAATCCAACCTATGCTGGGAAAGAAGAAAGTTTACCTGAAATCTCCCTGCTGGAAATACTGCAGAACAGACACGAAAGGGAAAAACAGGCTGTGGCTGCTTTCAAAGTCCTTCACATCGTGTAGAAAACATTTGGTAGGAAGGAGACCGAAAATGATCCAGGAATGGACATGGAGAAAGAAACACCAACCACCTTCTCTGCGTTGAGAGTGATGACCTACTATTATCATCTAACTGCAGTCCATGTTTGCTTTCTACAGGATTTAAAGTATGGGGCCCAGTTGGATTATGGTGCCATATTTTACTTTCTAGGAAGAAATTTTTAAAAAATTATTTATTTTCAAATCAGTTAGAAATTGGGGCTGAATAATAACTAGAGAATAAAGCTTTTGGTTTTATATTGATCTTTTGATTTCTTAATCTCTACCCTCTTCCTTAGCATAATGGAAACCTTAAAGTTACCCAGAAATAAATCTAGCTGTGTTTCTCTCTTACCTTCCTAGTAAGAAAAACAAGTATAAACACTTCAGTTTCTCCTAAAATGAACTCAGTAAATTTTGTGATAACATTTTAAAATATTACTAAAATCTCCAAGTTTGGCAGAAGGTTTATATATAAAGTTGAGGCCGGGCACAGTGGCTCACACCTGTAATCGCAGCACTCTGGGAAACTGAGGCAGGTGAATTGCTTGAGGCCAGGAGTTTGAGAACAGCCTGGACAACATGGCAAAACCCCATCTCTACTAAAAATGCAAAAGTTAGCTGGGCATGGTGGCGCATGCCTATACTTCCAGCTACTCAGGAGGCTGAGGCATAAGAATCACTTGAACTTGGGAGGCAGAGGTTTCAGTGAGCTGAGATTGTGCCACTGCACTCCAGCCTGGGCAACAGAGCGAGACTCTGTCTCAACAACAACAAAAAAGGCTCCCGCCCTGACAGATTCTCTGGTCAGGGTCACAGGGATGCTAAGACAGCCGGCTGCCTGGGCCTTCACTGACCATGCTGTCCTGGGTGGCACTTTCTGCCACTGCCACAGTGGCCCCCTGTCTGTAGAATGCAGCCTTCCTAGTCCAGGGGTATTGCAGGCAACAAGGACCTTTCACACACGGCAGCCACTCCTTGCTCCTCTATCATCTTTTCCTTGCTTTTCTTGTGGAGGAAAATTCATTTTGGGCTGATCCCTGAGTAATTCTTCCAGTTTCTTTATCCTAAAACTGGTGAGGACCCTATGTGCTACAAACTGGGACTGATCTTGTGTGCTTTATCCAAAGAAATATACATGATTACCCCAGAGACCTTCTCCACCATATCAATAGTAGGGTTACTTGTCTATGTAATTTAAAAATATGGTGCCTCTATTGGAGAATTTGCTTATAAACTCAATGAGCAAAACACTGCCCAACTAAAAGAGGTGAAGCAGGCTTCATCGAAAAAATCCAGGATGCAATTGATTTGGAGAAGTCACAGCAGTCACTGGTTCACAAGCGCTATTATCTTTTTGATGTGCAGAGGAGTAACATTGCTATGGCTCTGGAGGTTACTTACTGGGAACGACTGCATAGAGTGTATAAGGAAGTAAAGAATCGCTTGGACTCTCATATTATCTGTGCAGAACATGATACGTTGAAAGGAATAAAAGCACATGATAAATTGGGTGGAGAAGCACATAGTAAGGGCATCTCTCCACAGCAGCTTTGGGACCTAAAGCTTTCGGAAAAGAAGGCTCATACACGGCCAGTTATGTAAATGTATCTATCCCAATTGAGACAGCCACAAACAGTTGACTGGCTAAATGGAAACTAGTCTATGTGGCAAAATCTTTCTGTATTGCTGTCTACGAAAGTAGATAGTTTATATGTCCTAAAAATGAAACCTTTGTTCAACATACTGAGAGAACTCAATCCATTGGTCAGATGTTTCTCATCCTTCTCACTCTGCATTTGAGTTGTTCCATGATCACTTTTTTGTTTTTGTTGGTTTTCTCGTTTTTGTTTTCAGATGGAATCTCGCTCTGTCACCTAGGCTAGAGTGCAGTGGCACGATCTTGGCACACTGCAAACTCTGCCTCCTGGGTTCATGTGATTCTCCTGTCTCAGCCTCCCAAGTAGCTGGGATTACAGGTGTGCACTACCACACCTGGTTAATTTTTGTATTTTTAGTAGAGACAGGGTTTCCCATGTTGACCAGGCTGGTGTCGAACTCCTGACCTCAGGTGATCTAACCACCTTGGCCTTCCAAAGTGTTTGGATTACAGGCATTAGCTACCATGCCTGGCCTCATGATGGTTTTTGAAAGAGCAGTTTGCCTTGATTAAATCTTGGTGCCTGGCTAAAGATTACCAAGTTATAGTTTACATTTGTAATTTATTCTACCATCTTGCAATAAAGGGACAATTGAATGAAGCAAAAATAAATAAATAATAAAGTTGAAAAAAATAAAGGTACATCTGGCTATGCCTGCTCAGATAAAACAAATCCCAATGTTGCTCTAACAGAGCATCAAGACATTAGTTAGAAACCTTTCAACAAGTCCAGAAACACCCAAGGCAGGTAACTCTGAGAGAAACACTTTATCAAAGCTCCTTACTCCAAGTACATAAACTTGTTGGGCACTTTGCCATCACAGATATCTTAAAATATTGTCGAATGTGTGTTTTCACGCACACACAAAATAGATAAAAGCATTCCATACTTTACTACTGAATGCAAATATTAATAAATGTATTTCATGTTTTTAAACATTGCAAGAATTCTCAGTCTTAAAATAATTACTGGAGGGTTTAACTTTTTACTTTCTTTCTTGGACATTACATTTTTAGATAGGCCTATCCAGAAGCGGATAATTTGAACGTCAGTTTGGGCAAATCTGTTTATCTATACATGTGGTGTAAGGACTAGCTTTGGAAATTTACTCCTATGTTGTATACATTTTACATGTACCAGAATGTAGTATAAAAGGTGCCTATACAAAACCTTCTCTTAAAACTGAAAGCAGTTAGGATTGGGAGTCTGCAAAGATAACAAGAATCTGAAGATGAACAGAAAACTGATGAATCATGTTTCAGTGGGATTTGGAAAGTGTAATATATGAGGCATTAGGCTTAGGAAAATCACAGGCCAAAACTGCTCCTAAAATATATTTGTAAGAGAAATGGCCCCTTCTGGATGAATGAAGACATTTCTAGAAATATGAGGTAGAATAAATAATCTTCATTAATTTTTTCCTAAATGGCCTTAAACTTGAACTTGATCTAGAAGAGAAAAATAATGCATATAGAGACATTCATATTTAAAGGGACAGGGTAAAATTTTTAAATATTCCATTTGTATTAGAGTATCTTAAAATAATTTAGAGCTTGGAAAGTTTCTTACATTCAACTGCCAGTTTTTCAGAGGAGGAAATGAAGGTCAAGAGAAAGGCTACATGATTGAGAAGTCCATCAGTCCTACTGAGAGTAATGAGAGGGTGGCCAGGTCTGAATCTCCCATCTTTCGACACTAGGAGTAGTACTGTTTATTTGTCTATGGAAGGAGGTTGTCTTGTTTCTCCATGTAGACAAAGAACATGTAGTTGCTATGAATTTTCTATTTTGGACCTGATTTTCCACCAAGTTCAATTTTTAGAAATATGCATTACTATGTACCTAATAATTTTTTAGCATGTACAATTGCCAACTTCCTTACTACATTGATAAAATTAGAATATACATACGAAGCAACTCAAACTTAGAAACTGATCAATAAGAAACACTATTTATTTTCTTTTTTTCCCCAGAACATTTCACAAACTTTCCATACTGTTTTTCTGTTGGCTTAAGCATTGTTAAATTCTTCACTTTCACACCTACTGTCAAGAACCCACACTTAGCAAAGCAGGTTAAGTGATTCAGTTCATGTCAAACATTTCACAGGATTCCTACTCCCAAGGCAACTCTTTACTATCCAGTACATAAGACTCTAGAACATTAAAATTCTTTATGTAGTGCCACGTGGTATCTAAAATAACTTTGGCTAAGAAATAAAACATATTTGATGAAAGTTTGGGGTTGAAATCAAAGAATGGATCAAAGTGGCCCTTCATTTGGCTCCAAGTCATCTCACCATAGTGAAATACAGCAGAATGGCACTAAGCTACCGTAACGCTAAGGGGAGAGATTTTGCAAAAACAGGGAATAACAAACATGCTTTTGCTCCTGCTTTAAAGTAAATTGTACTAATTACAACAATAGTGATCTTTTATAGGCCCAAATTGGATCACTGATCAATTTTATAGCATTTCAGTTTCAAATATTCAAAAGCAAAAAATAATCTGCCAATTAGAAAACAAAAAGCTTCCAACTTGAGTGATGTAATTGACTAGACGTTATATACATGCCATTGAAAGACACAGTACCTAATCTGCCTAATCTCTATAAACTGCTGCAAATAAAGGATGTTTAAACCATGTATTCTCTCTTATTAAAGCCTCCTTTTAATTGTGTTTTTCCATCTTGAGTTTCCAACAAAAGCATCCTCTTAAAGGGAGCTTTTTTTTTTTTTTACAAGTAGCTGAATTTAATGACAGCTGTCTCCATGATATTGTTTTGTATAGTAAGGAGTCTCCTGGGAGTTATCCAGAAACCAAGTCAAGAAAAGACAATATTGAGAAACAAAATAAAAGGTAAGCCTAGCAAAGGCACTGATGCCTAATGGTTCCAATTGGGGCCTTATTATTGGTTAATGAATCATTGTCAAAACATCACAGCAAGCATGAACGTGCACAGTCTAGTCTATAGTGAGAAAATGACTCTTCATCCCAACAGTTATTAACTGGGAGTTGTTTGAAAACACGTCCAGTAATTATAACAACACTGGAGCTAATTGAGAACTTTGAGTTGATAGCAAATGGCCCACAACAGCAGACTAGATAACTCAGAGGGGATTCTTCTTTAATTACTTATTGAAAAATAGCAGAAAATGAATTGGATGTGGGTGATAGTCTGCAGATATCAAGACAAGTTTCGCTAATTCTATCCCAAGATGTGCTTCAAAATTTATCTGTTACCATTATATTAGAAGTGGCATTTGAAAATGGAAAGTTCTTAAGTAAAATCAGGGTTGCTTTCCTAACTATGCCTTTTTTAAGATTACCTTTTCCTGTTAGAGTAAGGATAAGACTTGGATAATATACATTTAATTCTGACAGTCAAGTATTCACAGGATGACTATAGGAATTCTCCTCCGTAATGCTAACTGTGTTTCCACGATTTCTATTCCCAATGGGTAAAAACAGGGAGACACAAAGACACAGAAATGCTCCATTTGCCTCTTTAGTTGTTTCCCCAGTCAGGAAAGGATTTAAAACTGTAGCATGAAGTGAAATTTTTGAATGACTGTGGATTTTGTTTATCCATTGTGCTTGCTCTCCCTACATCAGCGATTATAAGATATGGTCAATATAATATTATTTCCATACTATAAAGACAAAAGCAAGGACATATATTCTAATAAAAATTTATATTTAGATGTTCATTCCACTTTTTGAAATATATTGAAGGAGGATCCCAGAAGCTGAAAATCTGATGCTCAGCACTGTCCTCGCCACCCTACTGCCTCCAGACTAAGTGTGGTGTTTGTTTCTTCATAGCCTGTAGCTTCATTAAGCAAAACCACACATCTGTCTTACAAAGGGACAGAGAAAACATAAAATGTCCCAATTTCCTAAGCAAACACCTGGCCAATGGAAAGCAAAGGGCTTCGGATGGGAGACTTCATTCATTCATTCTTCAAACTCTCTAAATTACTACCCAGTCTGAAACACTCCCACTTTTCATGTTTGATTATTTACTTTTGGCTCAGTAAAATAACTGGAAAGTTGACACTTTTCCAGAATGTTAGACAACACATTGCAAGACACAATAAGATACAAAATGAATAATATTTTCAGCTCTCTCTACTTCTCAATGTAGGGGCTCTGGAAAACATGAAGGAAGGAAAAAAGAGTTTGGTTATCTCCCTTGCTGCCTCTCCATTGCCTTTTCATTTCCCCCTTGCAAACCTGGGCAATGTAAGTAATTAATTTTCAATAAGCTGAATAAATGGTCTTCCGCTATTAAATAGCTCTAACAGGTTGAGAGGTTTACAATGATGTGAGCATTCCAGGCAAAGGTATTTAGTGGAGCCTTGGAAATCTCTGATAAGATTTCATAAATACCCTTGGCTGAATTGGCAGCTTGTAGAGACCAGCACTGATACTGGGGCTGCTAAACGGGCTACTCAGGGCACTCTCTGTCACTAGGTTCTCAAGCTTTAATGCTAGGTATCCCTACGGCTCAAATTTCATAGTAGGGGAAATAACTATCCAAAATTTAAAACCCAGAAAATACGATCAGCCATCCTTTAGGAAGCTGTCTACACAGAGGAAGGAAGTCAAAAACACACTGAATAAAACCAGTGCAGATCTCTATGTTGTACTCTTTCCTCTGTGGCAAAATCATCTCCCAAATTAATCTTATGCTTTATTTTTTTTAATCATCCAGACAATGATCAAAATCATTATCATGAAGCTTGGTTGGCCCTGCCTTATATCATATCTCCACCCTGTTACCTGGCAGTGATGTCTTTTCCCATTTCCCCTGCTTCCACACAATGGTGACACTTTGAAGTAGTGCTGATGAGGTTCCTAAATTTGTTGTCTCTGCTTAAAATTGATCATCTCCTATGATACAAACCTCAAGCACCTATTTTTAATGAAACCTTTAGATGAATATCAAAGAACTATTTAGCCATGCCTAATATTTTAATTAGATTATATTCTCAATTTAACCCATTAAACCTCCTTTGATGATCCCAATATTTAGTGTTTAGCCTCAGATGCGCGAGGTAATGAATACTGGACCTTTTGATTTAATGAGAATTTCAGCTCTTCCAGCCTGCGCCTCTTTGTATACCTTTTATTTTGCTGGCTATAGAATTCAGTTAATTGAAGAAGTCTCTTACCATCACACATTAAGGAGTATAAATTAGCATCCCTATTCTGATTGGAAAATGCAAGCAGACAGTTTTGCTTTGATCTGAGGAGTAAGCTGCAGAAGGCAGCAGCCCTCTGAAAATGAGCTGATGGCCCTTGTTCTCAGGGCAAAATGCAGATGTATCCATGTGTCACAAAACACTTAATGTCTTAATTGATCACCTCCCAATTTGTCCTGTCCTGTGTGCATCATTCTCTTTAGAGACTTGTATATGCGTGTGTCTGTATGTGTGTATTTGTGCATCTGTATCTTTGTCTTGCTTTCTCTGTTCATCCTTTCTGTTTCTCCCCTCTCCTCCAGCAGTTAGGGACCTAGGTTTTAAATTAATCTGAGACAAAGGAAAATGAAATAATATAAATTTCCTCACCTTGAAATGTATAAGAATATCTGGTAGAGCTCTTCAGAACCTTCCACAGACAAAGATTCTTAAGAACTAACTCTAACTTCCGATGCTCTCAACCAGGCAGAGCCCAAGCCATTTGTACTGCATCGCTTAGTATGAAGTAGATGGGCTATTCTGTGTTTTGTCAAGGAAATCAGCCTTTTAATCTCTTCCAGCGATAATGCAATTCTCCTGTACCTCAACAATTCAGTTACATAAAAGAAATGTCAAGGTAAAAGATCAGTACCTCCATCATTCACTGTAAATGCCAAAATAAAATAACAGAAAATTCAAACTATGGGACTTCTGGATAAATATGGTATACTGAACACACACACACACACACACACACACATACACACACACACACACACCTATTTCATTCCCTTGACAAGTCCTACTAAAATCATAGTGAAGGTTTTTAAATGGCACAAATATACGAGAACAGGGAGAACAGGAGGAGGAACAATAGTGACAACATTTTGAAAACTGGAAAGCAAGTGAATGAGTTGTTTAAAAGAATTAGCAGATCAAAAACACTAAATTCTTTTTCTTTTTACATTTTCATAGAATATCAGATTTCTCAAAAATACTAAATTTTAAGCTAGCAATAGGAAAGCCCCGAATCACTCTGACTTACACTCTAGAATACCCAAAATGTTCAGGAATTAATGGTGTCAGTTACCTCTTGAAGTAAGAATGAATGGATATGGTGGGGGTTGGGGGGCTAATGAAGGGTGAGTTCATGAAAGTCAGTTTAAGAGTAGTTACACCCGTAAATACTTTCCTCAATTCCCACACAGCCAAGCACAGCCCCACCACTGCCCCAGTAAAAAGACACTGCCCCAGTATTTTTGGAGTCAGGGACAACTGGTTCTATTGAGGATACACAGTATTGAAAAAAGAGTCAATAGTGGACATGTGTCTTGTAAATACAGAAACCTCTGGTTTTCTTCCATTTGGCTCCCAGAACACTGGGACTTTATCTTACAAGCAGGAATTTGGAAAGTTCTTCTCTGGGGAATCTGATCAGCCTAAAAGAAAAAAGACCTAAAAAATCCTGACTTCAGAGGTTTTCCAGCTAAAGACCCCAACCTTGTTATCTTACAGTTAAACCTCACAGTCAGCAAGGCCCACTCATGTACTCATAGTTTCCTGTCAGCTTTCTAGCCTCTCACTTAAATATGAGCAGACAACCAAGAATTTCCAAACACTGGAGGATATGACACAGGACCATTTTAAAAAGGAGGCGGACAAGAAAATTAAAAGAGATCTTGGGAATCGGAATTAGAGTCAAAAAATTTAAAACACAAAAATAAGGTTAGAAGAAAACATTGAGGAATTTTCCCAAAAATCAGAGAAAAAAAGGCAAAGGGATAGAAAATAGGAGATAAGAGATTAGAAATGTAGAGGATAAATCCATAGGGCAGAAATCCAAATAACAGGAGATCTATAGACATCATTAAAGAATTCAAGAGTACTCCCCATAACTGAAAAAAAAAATGCATTTTCAGACTTAAAGAGTTTATTGAATATCTGGAACAATGGATGAAAATAAACCTAAAGCAAGGAATATAATTGTAAAATTTCAGCATACTGGCTACAGAAAGTATCCTACAGGTTTCCAAAAAGGAAAATAAACAAATACATAAAACAGAACACACAAAAAATTAAGAATCAAAGTAGTTTTAGACTTCACAACAGCAATTGGAAGCTAAAAGTCAGTGGAGTGGGGCATTCAAAAGTATTCAAAAATGATTCCCAACTTAGAATGCTATATTTAGCCAAATTACTAATAAAGCATGAAATTAGGATAAAGATTTTTTAGATAAGGATGATGTTCAAACATTTACCTCTCATGTACCAATTGTCAAGAAACTACAGTAGACTGCGATCCACCAAAATGAGAGAGTAAACTAAGAAATAAAAAGATACAGCAAATAAGAGTAAACTTCAGTGAAATTAAAGGAATCCCCAAGATGATTGGGAAGGGAGAGCCATTTACATAGAATCCAGAATGGAGCAGATCAAAAGGTTTTGGGAGAGGTTTGTTCAGGAAAATGAAATATTAAGAATTTGTGAATATCTTGAGAGTGTGATATAGACAAATGGCAAAGAGTTTGGGAATAAATTAGTCATAAGTACATTAAAATTAAGAATAATAAAATAAGTATTAATTCCAAGGAAAACAAAAAGTCTCACAGAAAAGTCTTTGATTACCTGGCTTAGCTGAGAATTGCATGTATACATCACAACAATGGTCTAGACCGGGTGCAGTGGTTCACTCTTGTATTCCCAGCACTTTGGGAGGCCGAAGCGGGCAGATCACTTGAGGTCAGGAGTTCGAGACCAGCCTGGCCAAGATGGTGAAACTCTGTGTCTACTAAAAATACAATAATTAGTGGGGTATGGTGGTGCAACCAGCTTCTCGGGAGGTTGAGGCAAGAGAATCACTTGAACCCGAAAGGCAGAGGTTGCAGTGAGCCAAGATTGTGCCACTGCACTGCAGCCTGGATGACAGAGCCAGACTCTGTCTCAAAATAAATAAATAAATAAAAATTTAAAAAAGCACAATAGTCTAACCAAAATTATGGTAGAAGGACAGAAAGGGTGCACATATGTGTTGGGAATAGGGGAGAAATAGAAATAGGGAGTAGAAAGAAAATGAAACTTTCACCTTTTATAGTGTGAAGTACTATATAATGCCTTAAATAGAAATTAAAAAAAAAAAACAGCAATTCAGTGACGATTTAGAAACATGGAGATAAATGCCAAAATTATCAGCCAAAAATGGAAAGTGGTTGTCTCTGTAGTCAAGAAAATAAGAAAGGGGGCACAGGACTGCTCTTTTTGAAAATAATCCTTAAAAAACTCATGGGACGATTTGACTCTTTAAACAATGTGTATAGTGATAAAACCCTAATCCTTAAAATTAAAAATAAAGAACTCAGGAAGGGAAGAAGAAAAAATACATGGAAAAAGAGCAGAGCAAGCATACGGTATTTGTTTTTTGCTCATAGCATGTAAATTATTCTCATTTGAAACTCAGGATAAGGAGCCACTCTTCTATCCTATACCCATTGTTTTCCACAGCCTGTTTCCAATCCCAGGTCAAGCACTGAAGAGAAATAAAGACTATTTAGCCATTCTTTAACTTCTAGCTTGAATTTGGTAACTACACTTAATTAATCCATTATCTATAGCCATGGAGACTGAAGGTGACAATAGGTGTTAGAAATGTTCAGCTAATGCCCAAAGATTATATTAGTCAATATTTTTAAACAAATCCTATTCTTATCGTAAAGAGATATTCATCATGTCTCTTTTTTGAGACAGAGTCTTGCTCTGTTGCCCAGGCTGGAGTGCAGCAGCGGGATCTCGGCTCACTGCAACCTCCACCTCCCAGGTTCAATCAATTCTCCCTCCTCAGCCTCCCAAGTAGCTGGGATTACAGGCGTGCACCACCACTTCTGGCTAATTTTTGTATTTTTAGTAGAGACAGAGTTTCACCATGTTGGCCAGACTGGTCTCGAACTCCTGACCTCAAGTGATCCACCCACCTCAGCCTCCCAAAGTGCTAGGATTACAGGCATGTGCCTCCACACTGGGCTCATCATATCTTTTTTTAAGCTAAAAAGTTCTGTAAAAACTTCAGCAGAAATCATGCCTTTTCCCTGATAGATTACATACTGGAATCATAGGCAAGTCTTTATCACTTAAGAGGATTCCCATGAATTTGAATTCTAACTTCCCTCCCTACATAGCATTATGTCTGTCACCAAATAGGATAACAGAAACCCTGGGGCTGGATGTGGGTTGGATAGGTAATGGGGGAGAAAAGGACCCTTCTAAAGGAAACATCCTCAGTGAAGGCTCTGAATCCTATTTCATTCAGGGCTTACACGTCCTCTCTCAGCCCAAGAAGTAGAACAATGACAGACAAAGAGAAAATAAGATGAAGTTATTTTAAAAAATAAAATGTATTGAAAGAGACATAATTCCTCTGTAATGATCTGATGAGGCCCAAGACTAATACCTTTTAATAAACCATGTTGTTAACAGTTGTAGTCCTATGACGTTTGGAACAAATCACGTTTATCACTGTTATCATGTTCAGATCTATATTGTCATTCATTATCTTCCTCTAGCTCTTTTCATCCAAGATCTCACAGTAGGTACTTTCATAGTTCTTATCTCTTCCCCTCACCATTCTAAACTGATTCATAGAGCACTCACCTCATTTTTTCAGATGCCAAATTAGAGAAATAATGTTATCACTGATAAAAGTAAAATAAGAATTTAAGCATCAGCAGGGCACAGTGGCTCATGCCTGTAATCCCAGCACTTTGTGAGGCAGAGGCAGGCGGATCACTTGAGGCCAAGAATTAGAGACCAGCCTGGCCAACGTGATGAAATTCCGTCTCTATCAAAAATACAAAACTTAGGGCCAGGCGTGGTGGCTCACACACCTGTAATCCCAACACTTTGGGAGGCTGAGGCGGGTGGATTACCTGAGGTCAGGAGTTCGAGACCAACCTGGCCAACATGGTGAAACTCTGTCTCTACTAAAAATACAAAAATTAGCCAGAAGTGGCGAAACCTGATCTCTACTAAAAATATAATACAGACACAGACACACAGACACAGACACACACAGACACACACACACACACTAACCAGGCATAGTCTTGTGTGCCTGTGATCCCAGCTACTCGGGAGGCTGAGGCATGAGAATTGCTTGAACCTGGGAAGCAGAGGTTGTAGTGAGCCAAGATTGCACCACTGCACTTTAGCCTGGGTGACAGAGTGAGACTCTGTCTCAAAAAAAATAAAATAAGCTGGGCATGGTGCCACACACCTCTAATCCCAGTTACTCAGGAGGCTGAGGCATGAGAATTGTCAGAACCCAGGAGGCAGAGGTTGCAGCGAGCCGAGATTGCGCCACTACACTCTAGCCTGGGTGACAGAGTGAGCCTCTGTCTCAAAAAAAAAAAGAACTTACTCTTTAAGCCACGCCATCCATCATGCTAAATCTGATGTGGTTACCTGATACTATAAAAAGAGTAATAAGAGAAGGCTCATGGAATTCTTATAAATGAAATCATAGAGGAAAGGTTATCAGGGTACACAATGGGAATTCTCAGAGAACAGGCAGAAATAAAACGGAAAAGAAATGTGTCACTGGGAGGGGGGTTACAACCAGAAAATGAAATAAGAAAGAAAACACAAGAACCATTCTGAATTTTCATCTCACTCCTAAATATGATTGGAATTATCTCTGACCATTAGATGTATTAATTCCGTAACTTGCCTGATTAACAGGCTGTATGACTTCAGAGAAGTCAATGTCTCTGTCAGTTTCCTCATCTCTGACTAAAAGAGATCAGGTCAAAATTTTTATAGTAGGGAAATGTAGAAATTTAAGATAGCTAGGAGATCATCTAGCTCATCCTATTGGATATAGAAATATTTTCTAAAGAGGGCTTAAATAAAATAGGGCTAAGGGATTTAGTACCTCCAGGAAAGCTCATTCAACTTTCAGATGGCTCTCAATCAGTTTTTCCAAAAGTCGATCTAAGATTTTACTAGATAATTTCTACAGTGTTAAAAATGTATATCCAAAATTGCTACAAAAATCTTCTCCACATACTACAATGACAATAGCCCCACAATCGCTTTGATCACAACATGAATAATTGTAAGGTATAATAATTAACGTTGGCTTCTAGTCTTAATTTCGCCACTGTCTATGTGACATCGGCAAAGCACTCACCACTATATCTGGGCCTTAATTTCTCCAATTTATAAAATGAAAGGTTCAGATTTTGTCAAATGTCTCTTTTAACGCTGACAATTTCTTCCTGACTATATCTTTGTCCTTGACTTAGTGGAACATCACTTTGTTCTCACTGACTTCCTTGAATGAGATGTTGAAACTTCTTTAATAAATATCCTTTTCCTCTCTTTGTGGTTTCCCTTAAAACTTGTAATTGCTGTGGATGTATGTGTTTAAATTAAAGCGTAGAAACTGAAATCTTTTTGAGATTAAAAAAAATTAATAACTTCCAGAAAAAAGATTAGGATCTTAACAGTTAGAAAGAACCGTACAGGATACCTAGCCCAATCTCTCACTAATGGAGAAATCCATAATAGAGAATCATTTATGTTTTGTCTTCCAGCCTCTGGAATTTCTAGTGAAAAGATACTCAGTGTTTTGTGGACTTGTCCTGTTCTATTGATGTACAGCGCAGTGCCTGTCCTCAAATGTTGTTCCAGAATCTGCTTTCCTGGAACCACCCACTGATTCTGGTTCTATCATCTGTTAGCATGGCACAATAGATATACCTCTTCATGCTTAATAGCCCCATAACCATTCAAATACAACCACCATTGCTGAAGCTCCTTCCCCACTTCTCCCCCAAAGCTTTGCTCCTCTAAGCTAAAAAGCTCACACTTCTTTATTTGTTGTTTTCCACACCCTTTACTGTCCAGGTTCCTGTGTACTGGATGATTTTTAGCTTGCCAATATTCTCTTTAAAACATGATGCCAAAAATATAAATGTATAAAATATGTCAATTAACTTGTTATGTTTCACATATACTGAACCCAATCCAGGAAGACCAGGGAGTCACTGCTTCAGCTAAATATGTTTATTGCACAATTCTCTTAGCACCAGAAAACACTCTGCTTGCACTGTGCCTTCACATCTCTCTCTATCTAATTATCAAACACATCAATGAAAGCCAGCCCTCTGTCTTTTGAAGCAGTGTCATGGACTCCAGTTCAGCATTTCTCAGTGCTACCATCAGCTAAAACTGGGCTGCATGCTATGTTGTCCATTTCTTATGTTTTCACATCCTGTGAGCAGAAATATTATCGGGAATCCCTCTCTGAGAATCTCTGAAATCAAGTCCATCGGAAACAGAGCATTCAAACAAGTACAGAACAAATTATTTATGACATGTGGGATTAGATCTAAAATGACTTCCCCGTCTTGGGTATTTTGTGATGTTTTTGCTTCTTCAAAATTGGATCTCTGAATGTCTTCATTTAGTATATCATAATAAACATAGTTTTGCCAGATGCTTACCATCCATGAAACTGAGTTGAGGCAAAAACCTGGGTTATTCAGACAAAATACTTTTTCAGCTTATGGAAGCTTTGATCAGTATTGAAAGCCAAAACCAAAAAGTGCTGCCATGTTACATTAAATTGAGACTAAACTATGTCTATCCTCTACCACTATCACTAACTCACTCTATAAAAGTAAAAATAAATAAAACTAGGAGAATTTTGCTATTGGATTGTTTGCCATCAATTTCAGGGAATTTTTTTGATGAGAAAACTGTACCATAGTTGGTGTGGCTGGTGCCGCAGTTCTCACCTCTTCCCTTGCTAACTAATCCACCAAGAAACCACCACAGGGGAGGACCAGGGTAAGGAGGAATGAGTAACTTCCTAACTAGTCCCTGGGCTCCAGGACTCATCCTGCCTCCAATGAGGCAGAGCTGTGCATACACTAACATCTTTCCTATTTACCTGCTTTTCTAAGATAAAAAGGTCATGAAATACATCCAGTCAGCTTCTGTTAGACTCAGAACAAGCCCTTGACAAGATGTTGTGAAAGCAGAAGACAGAAATACCTGGTACTTTTGAGTTTGGGTTCACCATCTAATTTAAACACACACACACACACACACACACACACACACACACACAACACACACACCCTCTTTTGCCCAAATATAGTTTTTTTACTCACTTTAGATTCTTTCAAATTCCTGTTTAGCAGTTATTCTTCCTGGAATAAGAAGAATTCGATTTTTCCTTTGGCTCCATATTCTTGTGTAATAGTATCCCTACACACAAGGGATACACAATTTCCCTTCCAAGTTACCAAGAGCATTCTCAGTCACAAATCACTTTTTTTCCCACCAAGTTTTTGGTCTTATTGCAAAGCATTTGCCAAAATCTTCTGTCTTAAAACAGTAGTGTCATTATCTGAACAAAGGAAGGGGAGAGAAATCTGAGCATAGATTTGTTTTTAATGGTCACAATCTTTAGTTTGCATAATCTAAAGAAATGAGAGAGGTGTTCTTAGAAAGCGATAGAAACAAAATGCCAATCAATGCATTGTTACTAAGAAAAATAAATAAATAAACTGCATGAGAAAAGAAGTGAACAAGGAGTCAGAGGAGACATTTTTTATCCTTCCTTGGCTGTTACCTAGTCCTGATTTCATGAGTAAATCCTTCAGTCTTGCTAGGCCTCAATTTCCTCATATATGAAGGGGAAAAATACCCCTGTCATCTGTGACTCACAAGATCATTGATTGATTACAGAGCACTTTGGAAAATCCATAAGGCTATATACAATGCTTGTTTTAAAAGCAATAATTTTGCCTCCTAAGGGATGCACTTGGATAAGCTGTCACTCTGACACTTATCTTTACCTGGGATGTTTCCTCAACAAGCCTATTGCAGAAAAATGAAAAGGCCTCTTGCTACATTCACGGAAGTATAGAACTTAGACCTAAAATGATCTTTAGGATTCACCTCCATATGGGAGAAAAAAGAAAACAAAAGGATTAGTCCATGCTCATTTCCACTGTGGTTTATATAATTATTATTAATCATTAGAACCCAAGGGTCCGGATTCCACCCAGTCCTACTCATTCTTTTCCAGCCCTCCTGGGCTCACTTACCTAAAGACACAACAAGAAGCAAAAGAATCGGAAGATGAGAGTGCCTCTGGCTCAGCTGCTCTTTTGATATGTGTACTGAGTATGTAGGGTCGTCACACAATCCAGTAGTATACTTTCAAACTCCAAATATCAATACATACATCTCTGTCCCTTCAGCAATTCAGAGTCACAAAATACTAGAGCCACTTTTCCATGTAGATATAACTCAAGATTATTAATCAAACGATTAGAAACATAAAAATTGGAGTGAGAAGGAGGGAATCTGTTAATGAAAGGTTATTCGCAAGTTCATTTCTACAGGGACTAGGAAACTGACTAGGGCAGAGGGGAGAGGGCGTGCCCATAGGAGAACGCGGTAACAAACCACTCCCCGAAACGCGTTATCATTCCCAGTTTAGCCCGGCGAGCCTTTCGTTATCTAAGAGACTGCAAACCCAGTAAAAGAACAAGAGACCTCCCAGTGGAAAGACAGAGGGGTAAAGCGCAAAGCCAACCAGACCCCTGCCCCATCTAGTCCCCAAACAGGTGCATGCCGGGAAACCTCTAGCCTTAATCGTAAGGCTATTAAGCGTATTCCCCTTTGGCCTTCATCTTGATAAAATGCCATATTTCCTAAAATGCACTGAGAACGAGTATTTCCACACACAACCCGAGAAACACTCACTTTTAAAATATCAGTAGTCCATGGAACATGGAAACATTGCCCGACAGGAGCGCAACAAGTTCGGGAAGCAGGAATTACTCTAGGGGTTTTCTGTGCCCAAGTTTCCCCCCGCGCGCGCTGGCGCAGCGCAGTACGCGGGAGGGAGGGCACAAGGGGCGTCTGCGTCTGGGGGCCACAAGCTCAGAAAGGGTGCCGGGATGCAGAACCGCGAGCTCCTGGGGAGAACAGGGACGAGAGGAGCTGGAATCTCCACCCAGAGAAGGAGGGAGTCGCCTTAGTATTTGAGTCAGAGATGGGGCTTGGCAGATGGGGGATAGAGGCGAGTGGGAGGTTAGTGACGAGCAGCGCAATAGTCCGTGCTGACACTGGACGTTTCAAAGATCAGATTGTGGTTCTATCTGGATCCCGGGGGAGCGGAGGCCCCAGAGACCTGGTCCCTTTGCAGCCAAACGGACTGCCCAAGAAAGGGCAAGGAGTCGGCGTGGAGAGGAAAGAACATTGCTGGGGGCAAGTGGCTGAGAGGCGAGGGAGAAAGGGGTCTATGATCGGAGAAAACAGCCGAGAGCCCAATTTCCAGTCTGGGACGCGGTACTGGGCTGGTCCCCTACGCCAACGACTACGGACGCAGGAAAATGAGCACGGCTGAGACGGGAGGGCCAGAGGGGAGGCGGGAGGCCAGGCCGCGCTCCGCGCTGGCTCCGCACCGGCCTGGAAGACAGGTGGGGTTTGTTCGTCTTCCAGGAACGGATCTCCGAGGCTCGCCGAGAGACTGGAGTCTGAGGCTTCCGGTCCGGGAGGGAACCGCGCTCGGCCCGGCAGTCTCCTCCCCTGCCTACTACCGTCTCCAGCCTGGCGGCTCAGAGCACGTGCGGCCCTGAGCCCAGCTCCCCCTCGTCTCCAATGTCCACCTCATCCTCTGGCTCGGTCAGCACGAAGGGGCCAGCGGGCAGGCTCAGCCGAGCCTCGGCAGTAGCCACCTCTGAGCCGCGGGAACTGCCCTCGGGGCTTTCTGGCCCGTCTGGTGCTTTGGGTTCGTCTTGGCTTTTCCGCAGTTGCTTTTTATGCTTCATCCGCCGATTTTGGAACCACGTTTTCACCTGATTTCGGAGAGATAAAAATAAAATCATGTCATTCCTCCAAATCTAAGCGATTGCTGGGATTTAGGAAAATGGGTCGCAGTCTATTGATGAAGTATCCAAGAGCGGTGATAGCCTCGACTGCTCATAAGTTATCGCCTTAGGCCGAAAGAATCAGTCTAAGGCTTTTAGGAGTAACTGTCCAAAAATAATGATGAGGATTAACATGGGTGGTTAGCAGTTATGCATGTTGATATTAATTAGAACTACCAGTAGTAAGTGCTGCGTGGGCAAGTCTTTTTACGCTCAGCTGATGTTCCTCTGATTGAGACATCTAACCACCTGATTAGCAAGACTCCTGCACGAGAAGATGAGAATTGAACCTTCTGGTTCTCATCAGAGAGAAAATCAGACCCGGGCTTGGCAGAGCTAATGATTTCACAGCAAGACGCGTTCCAGGTAGAGACTATGAGAGATGGGGAGGAGGGGACGCAGTTTTGAGGTTGCAGGAAGATAAAACCGTTCTTCTAGTCGGGACAGGGTAACAGGGAGGGAGCTTAAACCATAGTTTGTGTGTTGGGGTTGGAGCGAAGGTGCATGTGAACATTAGCCGGTGTGAAAGAGATTGAAATAAGAAGGGGGAAAAATTTTCCTTGTGTGGACTTCTCTCAGGACAAGAACTCGCCTAAACTCTTACCATTTACCTCTGACCCGGGGTTTCACGCCTGGCTGGAGAGGAGTGAGGAAGGCATAGGAATGAGAGTTCTGAACTCGGAGGTGATCATCAGAGTCACCTGAGGAGTGTTTCCTTCCTCTCCAGAGTCCCTCTCGAGAAATTTTGCTTGGGTAAGTATGACGTGAGGTTTTGAGTTTTTGTTGTTGTCGTTGTTTTGAGATAGAGTCTCACTCTGTAACCCAGGCTGGGGTGCAGTGAAGCGATCTCGGCTCACTGCAGCTTCCACCTCCCGGGTTCAAGCGATTCTCCTGCCTCAGCTTCCCGAGTAGCTGGGACTACTGGCGCCCACCACCAAGCCCGGCTAATTTTTGTATTTTTAGTAGAGACGGGGGTTTCACCATATTGGCCAGGCTGGTCTTGAACTCCTGACCTCGTGATCCGCCCGCCTCGGCCCCCCAAAGTGCTAGGATTACAGGCATGAGCCACCGCGCCCGATCCGGTAACAGTACTTTTACAAAGGCTCTTGGGAAAGGCCTAGAATAAGCGGCAGCGGGGTCCATTCCTACTCGAACTCCACAATGTCCCGAAGGTATTAAAAGTTGAAGGGAGAGAGGAACGAAGCAGAGATCAGGGCCTCCCTCTCCTCCCGCCCACCTGAGTCTCGGACAGGCTGAGGGCCGTGGCCAGCTCCACTCGCTCTGGCGTGGACAGGTAGCGCTGGATCTCGAACCTCTTCTCCAAGCCCGAGAGCTGCGAGTCAGAGAAAACCGTGCGGGCTTTGCGGCGGCGGCAGTGCTTCCCTGGCAGCTCCGCGTGCTGGGGGTGCGGGAACAGCGCTGGTACTGGCATCCCTGCAAAGAGAAGAGCAACCAAGTGGGCAGAGCCGGGGTCGCCGGAGAGCAACCTCCGCTGGGCCCCCCACCCCTCCTCTAGTCCCCAGTGCCTCCCTCTGCCGCTCGCCTCCGCCAATCTGCTCGCCCCAAAGCCCTTCAAGCCTTTCTCTCAGAAATCCAGGGCAGAGGGGGCAAAAAAGAAAAGAAAAGAGAAAGAAAGAAAGAAAGCAGCAAGAATAGCGCTTGGAGATCTTTATCTGGAAAGCCATCTAGAAATACAAACAACAAACAGCAAATAAAACAGAAAAGAAAATCGGAAAATAGATCCGGAGGCCGTTTAAAACTGTCTTCTGCATAAGTGAAGGGGAGGAAAGCAGCAAATCACAAGGCCAATTGTGTACCTATGCAACAATCTTGCATGTTCTTCACATGTACCCCAAAACCTAAAATACAATAAAAATTAAAACAAAACAAAACAAAACTGTCTTCTTGGAGAGACTTCGATAGGCGCGGAGTCTTCAGTTGCGCCTAGAGAAGTTTTTTTGCAAATGTCAAATGGCCCAGGAGCAGTCCTGTCGCCAGCCCCCACCATATCCTCCCAGACGCCTGATGACACTCAGTGCTGTTCTGGGGCTAGTAGATGCGTGGAATAATCTTGCCTCCAAACCTCAGTGAAAAACACCTTTCTGTTTCCCAAGCCACCCCCATATCCCTGCAGCCAAAGGGAGCCGAACAAAACTACCTTATCCAGAGAAGCCCCAGACGGGAACAGAGGAACATTTCTCGCCTCTCACGTCTCCTCGTCTGTTTCGGGGCTGGGCTGGGTACCTCGCTATCTAATTTGGTCCTCATTCTTTTTCTCATTCTTTCCCTCCGACTCCAAGCCCAGCGAAGCAGAAGAGTTGAGGCGCTTTTCCCTGGCCGGGTCCGGGGAACTTGTCTTTCCTGACCCTCGCAGGTTTGACTCTGTCTGAGACGCACCAAGCAGACAGAAGCTGCCACAAGCAACATCAGCCAATCCCAGGGAAAATAAACAAACAACAAGTAGTGCTGGTACCGCAGGCTTTGGCCACTGCTGTATGGGTGGACCACCGGCGCAGCCGAGAATAGACTATCACCGGCGGTGGTGAAGACAGTGCACAGATGCGGACATGGAAGCAGGCTTTAACAATGCCTCTCCACCCGAGTGCCCCGGAGTCTGATTTTACCACCTTACGAACACTTTTGGCTTTATTCTGGATTCCAGCGCCCACAAACTGCCTCCTGTCTTACCCCCAGCCCCTGCACCCACCATGGTTGCTTCCACCTCGGAGGCATGAATCTGAATTCAACGAATTATTCTGGCTAGATTGAAAACGCGAGAGAAAAAACCATGGATGTGGCCTTTCAGAGGGAGACAGAAAAAAAATCTGGGTATTTCCCCCACATCCTTCTGTCCCAAACAGACTTTGATAGTCCCTGCCTTTTGCCAGGCCAGAGAAATAAAAACACTTTAGCACCCGGCTCCAGCAATGCTGGCAGCTGGGTCAGAGGAGGGCATCCCAGACTAAGATTGTGAGTTAAATGCTAGATGTTGAGGGTGAGGAGGGTTAAAGAGCTGTATTTTCCTACCCCTTTTTTTCCCCTCACCCTTTCTAATTCAGGCTAGCCCAAACCTTCATTCACTTTTGTGCTCCAAGCAGTATCTGCAAACGCTCAGTGTCTGAAAAAGAGAGCTGGCCTGGCCAGAGTTCTTCAAGCTTCTGTGCAGGAAAAGTTGTGTCCATGGGATGGGAGGGTCAAGGATCTCCCTCTGAGAGGGGAGAGGCAGAGAATCAGGATTGACAGATAGACCAAAGTGGCCAGGAAGATCACGAGCAGGGAAACTGAGCACTGCCCACCAAGAGTACTGTCAAGCCCGATATGCTGCCTTTTGACCAGGCACATATCCTCCGCTATAAAGAGTGCGGAGGGATCACGAATCAACCCCGTGGGTTGGCATGCCTGTAGGGAGCTTCGCAGGCCTTCAGCCATATCCCCAGCCTTCCACTGTCACTTAGAAAAGGAGGCCACCAAGCCAGGCCGAGCCAGTCTGGCCTTTCCATGGCTCCGTCACAGGCTTAGGGTCTGTGCTAGAAGCGCTGCTCTCTCACTGCCCGTACCTTGAGGCCCCTGTTACTTACCCGAGGTGGTGAGGAAATAAGGGTGGTGGTGGTCTCCCTTATGC
Source organism: Cacajao melanocephalus (assembly GCA_963573385.1). Lineage (NCBI taxonomy): Eukaryota > Metazoa > Chordata > Mammalia > Primates > Pitheciidae > Cacajao > Cacajao melanocephalus. Next base: position 51,500 of record CAUYLG010001622.1, on the reverse strand, counting down.
AGAGGGTGATGGGCATGAGGAGCCAAGAGGGTGGGTGCGGGCATGAGGGGGTAGCCGTAGTCTAGCAGAGGCACCCGAGAGGCCAGAGAGCTGGCGAAATGGTCTGGGGCCACCTCCCTCAGCGGCTTGGGCTTGTGCAGCAGGATGTCCTCGATGAAGAAGGATGTGGGCCTCTGAGAAGACGCCGGATGTAGAGGAGAGGTGAAGTTGAGATTCATCTTGAACGGAGCAACTGCCACAGGGCAAGGGCCGGGACGAAGTGGAGGACGCAGGCAGCGTCGCAGCAAGCCTGCTCGAAAGCCGGCAACCACCCTTAGAGGCTTGAATCTTCGCTGCTCTCTCCCGGGCCTGGGCTACCCCGGGCGCTGGAGAGGTAAGAAGACAAGCTCCTGGGTAGGTTGGGTCTCTGTATTGGAAAATTGGCAGCTTGGAGAGGGGAGCCGGGAGAGCCAATGGCGAGGCTGCCAGAGGCAGAGGGGAGGGTGCAGGGGGCTCGGGGCGGGGCGGGGAGCTGTCCGCAGTGCTGAACACCACCGGCCAAGCCTGGGAACAACAGAGCCCACAGGGTTCTTGTTCCTACCAGGTTTCTCGAACTCAATTTCTGCCCCATCACTGCAGGGGGCTGCTTTGTTCCCAGTCGTTTTTAAAAGAAAGCTAAAAGGAAAAAGTCTCTGTGGTCCGGCAAAGTCCTCTTTACAGAGAAGGCACTAAAAGGGCCCCAAAGCAATAGGGATAAAGCACCTATTTAGGCATTTCGGCCTGGGTGTTGAGTTTCCATAATTTTGGTGGCAAAAGGAGAAGGGAGGAAGTGAGAAGAAAGTACATCTGATACTTCAAATTGCTAGGTTCTACTTAAGTTTATGGCTGAGAGATTACTGGATTATTAAAGTAAAGAAAGAAAATGATGATAGTCATCAAAACAGTCTTTGCCTCAGTTACAGGCAGTGGGCAAGAGGAGGGTCATGTCTACATTAGTCAAGTTATTTTGGTCTGTGTAAACATGTCCAGAGCCATCTCTTAGTGCCATCCTCCATATCCTCTTAAATTTTCTTTACTTTCTCCTCACTTCATTCACACAGTTTGCTATTTCTGCTGTTACTTTTTTCAGCCCTAGCCCCCCAAAATAATTGTACTAGGTTTTTGTTTACCATTCCTTTTCCCAGCCTCTTTCCTTTTATTTCCATCCCTTCCATCTTTTGCTTTTTTTCTGTTTGTCTTTTTCTAATCTGTCACATTCATTTCCCTGGAGTCAATTTGCTAAAATTAGGGTGATCGTCTACAACACAGCAGGGGTAATTTCAGCTCACATCTCCGAAAATTGCTCTAATTATTGATGTTAAACTCAGGGAAATTAAAAGAAGCCACTTCCCTCCCATCTCCCCATTTTTAAGCTCTAATTTATTGAAATCTAGTCGTCATCACAATTCCAATCACTACTGCTAATAGTAAAAGTGTTTTAATAGAGACTGAGTCCTTACAACCCATGCTATTAGATAATTAGAGGAGGTATTAGAAAGCCAAGTGCTAATCCTGGGGCGCATGGGTAGGATTTCCATCTGATCTAGCAGGTAGAACAAATTAATTACCAGAATCAATTAGGCCCCAAACTACAGTGCACCAGGAAGTGGCAGCGTTCTATTCCATACGGATGAAGAGATTGAGAGGAAGGAGGAAGGGATGTTGGCGAGACTTTAAAATAAGATCTTGGCAAGTAGGTATCTAAATGAAATCAGAATGCTTTGACCTGAAGTCCAAAATGTGATTTTAAAAAAATTATAATAGTAGTAAGAACTGAAGAGATCCGGTGCGGTGGCTCACGTCTGTAATCCCAGCACTTTGAGAGGCCATGGCGGAAGGATTGCTTGAACCCAGGAGTTCAAAACCACCCTGGGCAATATAGTGAGGCCCCATCTCTATTAAAAAGAAAGAAACAAAAAGAACTGAAGACCTGAAAGCAGGTGGCTGTGGAGAGGAAGACAATAGACTCTCCAGAGTCCTTCCCTACCACTAAGCTCTGGCCCATCCTCCTCAGGGCTGGAGAGAGACAGAGGAGACTGGTGAGGAGGCGCCGAGGGTGTCGGTCCATATACAGACGTCCACGTCCACCCCCGCTTCCATTGTGAGCTTACAGCATCGGGAGAGTGGAAATCAAGCCGTTCTGTCTCCCACCCCACAGGCCGAGTGGCTGTTGAGGGCTGGACGAGTGTACAGCCAGAGTGTGGCCTGTGCCTGCGCGCGTCCTACACTCCAGCCCCACACAGAGCGCAGATTTGTCCCCAGCCTTGGGGGTGGGATTTCAGCTTTATTCTGGGGAGGGGACCACCTTCTGCCGCAGAAGCAGAAGTGATTATTGAATGTCCCTTTGAGAGCAGGGATAGTAAAAACGTCTTCCAGTGACGGTTACTTTTGAGCCAAGGCACTACAAACCCTCCCTCAGAACTTACACACCTCTCAAGAGTGTTTACGGGATTGGGGAGGGAACGGGGTGAGGGGCGGTGTAGACCGCCTCCTCCGTCTTTATCCTCCCCTTGTTTCGTAAGCCCTGGACTCAGTGTCCTGCTTTCCTCCAAAGCTAAGGCAATCTCCCCAGGCCCTGTTCTCAGGCGGAGAAGCCGGGGACGATGAGGGGCGGGGCGGCTCCTGGCGCCCCCTTTTCTAGCCCCGCTCCCGGGGGGACCAACCAGCCCGAAGCCGGCGCTGCCGCTAGAGAGGGACTCGGGTCCCAGCCGCCCCGCCTCTGCCGGGACCCCAGGAGGAATCTAAGAAAGGAGAGACGGAGGGAGGAAACGGCCTCGCTTCAGGAAGGGGCAGGACCTCTAGGACCGATGGCGTTTTCTTTTCCTTTCCCTTTCAGCGGCAATGGGAAACAAAGCTCCGCGGCTGAGAGAACACCGCGGGCGTCCAGGACAAGAGGAGGCCCCCGGGCGCTGGGGGAGGGGAAATAGGGCATCCAAAGTGAAGGGGATTCCTCAAGGCCGCCCCCTTCTCCGGGGGTGCTCAAAGGAAAAGCTGCAGGGACTCGCCGCAGGTGGGCTGCGGGTTCTGGTGCCAGCGCGCAGAGGCGGGCTGTGCGGGCGCGTCTGGTCCTCCAAAGGTTTCTGATCCCGTCCGGGCCCCGCAGTCCCTTGAAGCTGTGTCCCAAATCCTCCGGGAGATAGCAAGGCCCGGGAAACCGGAAAGTTTCTCTGCGGTATGGGGCTCTTGAGCAGAAACGCGCGGGGGATTGCCGGGGTTGCAGAAACTTTGGTTGGAGGCAGTGGCTGGCCCGCCTTACTTCCGCGGCGGGGTTAGGAAGGCCCCTCTGAGTTTCAATGTTCGTATTCAATCTGGTATCTTCTTGTGGCAGGAAACGAGCCAGCGGATCACCTTCCTGCCTCCTGGAACGCTAACTCCCACCCCACCCACCAGCCGCAGGCCCCAGGGCTGCCCAGGGAGGGAGTAAATTTTTAGACATTTTTAGACAGCTTGTAAAGGTTGTCTGGGGCAGGAGACAGGGACAGAGAAACAATTTTCTCTTTAAAAGCAGAGATGTTACATTGCCTGGTTTATAAGTCTACACCAGTGCTGTCCAACAAAAATATAATGCAAGCCACACCGGTAATTTTAAATTTTCTACTAGTCACATTTTTTTTAAAAAGCAGGAAGTCACATTTAAAAAGTAGGAGAAAACAGGTGAAATACTAATGTGTTTCACTGAACCCCAGCATTTAACATGTAATCAATATCAATATTATTAATGACATTTTTGAATTCCTTTTTCATGCTAAATCTTCTAAATCCAGTGTGTATTTTACACTTTCCACACATCTCAGATGAGTCATATTTCAGGTGCTTAATAGCCACATATGGCTGGTGGCTGCTGTGCTGCACAGCACCTTTAGTCAGTTGCCATCGACCCTATTACCCTCTCAAAGGTCCATAGATACACACGGAAAATGGAAATCAGTTGCTGAAACCAGCCTAGCACACTCTCCAGGCTTGCCCTTCATCCATTCATTATATTAGATTATTCTAAGTATTCATGGGGCACCTACTATATGCCAGGCTCCTTGCCACACACCTTCCCAAGCTCTCCCTAATTCTTAGGAGGTTAAGTAAATGCACCTAAATTATATTTACTTTTGGTTCTTACTTGACTAGAATCTGTCACCCAGGTGGGCAGGCTGTATCTCTCGGCAAAGCTGACACATAAAGCCCAGATCCTGCACAGTGCCCAGAGTAAAGAAAGAAAGATCAAATGAAGCCACCTCCCCAAAAGTACTCCTGTTTGTAGTTTCAGCTGAAGAATTATTAAAGAAAGAATAAAACATGCTTTTCAGAGAGCTAATAATTAAACAGTCCCTCTCTTTCATTTCAACCTCAGCTAAAATGGTTATCTGAGCTGGGACTTAGTTTCCTGAAAAGATAACTCTATTGATGATCAAAGGAAGAGACTTGTTCCATTAGCCAAGTTGCCTATACCGTGGCCTTCAAAATAAAGGGAGAAATGTATTTTAGAAGTGTCTGAGTAACACACTTTACTCATAACATTTTGTATTATATTGCTTGTTGTGTGTTGCAGCTTACCTTCTATCTGAGTACTTTATTTTAAGCACTACCAAAGTGGATGACATGTCTACAAAAAGAAAGGAACTTGCCGGCTGCTTCTGACAAATGCATCTTCAAAAATAATGTGTTTGCAGTGGAAATGAGGGTGTGAACCCACAAGAGAACAACATGCTTAAGGATGTGGTATTCAAATCACAGTGTTCTTAATATAAGGAGGACTAAATCCATCCAATTTGCTCCTTTAGGTTGGGTCAGTCTATAGGGTCAAAAACTCATTTCATTTCTCTCGAAGTTCTCTATTCTGCCTTTGATAGCTCAGTTCAAAACGTGTTTCATGAAGTGATAAAGAGAAAAGAAGTCCTTTGAAGTATGAGAAAATCTATGGTTATTTTTTAATCCTCAAAAAGATATGTGGTGGAATAAGAATGCTCTTTCATCATTCTTTTGCTAGTATTCCACCAGTTTCTCCATTGGATCCCAAAAGAATTAGCCAAATATATTACTAGGGAAGAAAATCCAATAAGGTAACAAACATGCCTTTTGAATATTCTTTTCTTCTATTCTATACCATTCAAATTCTATGAACAGATTTAAAATAAAGTTAGACACAACAAACTTCAAACAATTATACCAAATTAATATGCATAGTTTTGAAAATAAAAGGACATGAGAGCTATTACCATCATATGTTGAGAGTATCTGGTGTTAGAGATTATAAGACCCTTTCAAATTGTATCATGAGGTATGGAGATGAGCTTCTAAACATTTCTAAAAAGGACTTTGTGCGTAGAGCTGAATATTAGGTATATTTTTGTTAAATATTTAGTCGAGCTAAATATTAGGTATATTTTGCTGTTTTGTTTGAAGATATTTTTCATGAAGCCAATTGATTTTTATCTTCTAACTCACATTGATAATGCAATCAAGTTATGAACAAAAAAAAAAGGAAGGTACAAATATTGTTACTCTAAAGGGATCATAATATATTTGTCTTACAATGACCAAATGATATAAAACCTTAAAAGGAAACAGAGGCTGGGTGCGGTGACTCAGGCCTGTAATCTCAGCACTTTGGGAGGCCGAGGCAGGTGGACCACCAGGTCTGGGGATCGGCCAACATAGTGAAACCAGATTTCTACTAAAAATACAAAAATCAGCTGGGCATGGTGGTGTGTCCCTGTAATCCCAGCCACTCAGGAAGCTGAGGCAGGAGAATCGCTGGAACCAGGGAGTCAGAGGTTGCAGTGAGCCGAGATGGCTCCATTGCATTCCAGTCTGGTGACAGAGCGAAACTCTGTCTCAAAAAAGAAAAAAAAAAAAGGAAACAGAAAGAAAAAATATTGAAAAAATAATTTTAAACAAATTAAAACAGGAAAGAGCATTCCGTGTATAAAATAAAAGCTTAGAATAAGAGAAAACATTGATAAAATTAATTATGTTAATTTTTTAAAATTCTGTATGGCAAAAATTATTTTAAGCGAAATAAGAGAAACAATAAACTGGGAGAAAGTATTTACAGTGCATTACAAATACAAGGGTAATTTGTTATATATAAAAAGTTTCTACAAATCAACAAGATAAAAAATGAAGAGCATGATTTTAAATGGGCAAAGAATAAGAATAAACAGTTCCCAAAAAAAGAAACTATAAGTGACTCTTTCGTATTTGAAAAGATGCAAATAATAAAACTAACACAAATTTAACTTTACTGAGACAACATCTTTCATCTATAGAATTAAAAAAACAAAAAATCTAATTACCCACTGTAAATCTGTGGAGAAAGAATAACTCTCACATATTGATGCAAAGAATATAAATTTGCACAACCTCTATGGAGAACAATTTGATAATGTCTATCAAAATTACAAATGCACATTGAAATTTATGCAACATATATACTTTGCACATCACAGCTAAATTATACACACTCAAAAGAGGAGCTCTCAGATATATTAAGCAAAAAAAGCAAAATACAGAAAGGTAAGATTTCTGAAGAGAGAGAAAATAACACACATTTGATTGTGTATGCATACCTCTGGAAAGAAACATAAGAAACTCACAACATTAGTTATCTCTAGAGTCTAAAGTGCTGGGCACTTGATGAGAAGGAAATTTTTTCCCCTGTATGCCCTTTTGAGTACAAATCATGTAAATGTAATATTTATTTGTAAATAAATAATATTAAATTTTTAAACATTGAAACACGATGGGAAAAAGAATGATTTTGCTTCAACACAAAAATGTCCAAATCGAATTCATTAAATGTTTAAATTATGACTTTAGCTTTTCTCCATAAGTTACTGAACCCAAATTGTACATAGACCTGTTTGACATTTGCCTGTGAGGGACATCAAACGTTTATTTCTCAGTAAAGATTATGCAACTGTTTACTTTTTTTTTTTTTTTTTTTTTGAGACCGAGTCTGTCTCTGTTGCCCAGGCTGCAGTGATGTCAGCTCACTGCAACTCTGCCTCCCAAGTTCAAGCAATTCTCATGTCTCAGCCTCCTAAGTAGCTGGGACTACAGGCATGCGCCACCACACCAACTAATTTTTGTATTTTTAGCAGAGATGGGGTTTCTCTATATTGGCCAGGCTGGTCTCGAACTCCTGACCTCAGGTGATCCACCCACCTCAGCCTCCCAAAGTGCTGGGATTACAAGAGTGAGGCTACCTAAAGAAAAATCTTTAAAGAATGCTGCCAGGCATAGTGGTTTATGCCTGTAATCCCAGCACTTTGGGATGCTGAGGTGGGTGGATCATGAAGTGAGGAGTTTGAGACCATCCTGATCAACATGGTGAAATCCTGTCTCTACTAAAATACAAAAGTTAGCCGGATGTGGTGGTGCTTGCCTGTAATCCCAATTACTCAGGAGGCTGAGACAGGAGAATCGCTTGAAACAGAGGCAGAGGTTGCAGTGAGCCAAGATCGCACCACTGCACTCCAGCCTGGATGACAGAGCAAGACTCTATCTCAAAAAAAAAAAAAAAGAAGAAAAAAAACAAAAAAAGAAAAAGAAAAAGGAATGCTTTTCATTATTATGATGAGGCTTTTTAAATGAGGTAGAGTTCTTACATTTATATTATACATCAAATATTTTGCTCTGCCTTCTTATTTGAGTATCATCACTTTTCTATTTTTACAGATTAGGAAGTAGGGGAGTCACTTAGGATCATGAGCTTGAGATTACACAGTTTGTATGCCAGGATTTGAACTCAGGTTCATCTGACCTCAGAGTTCATACTTTGTTCATTCCACCACATCATTTAAAAAAAATAAACAAATAAAGCAAGAATCGAGTTTGCTTATTTCTCCTCTTGAAAGCAACTTGAAACTACAGCCTTTGATTCAAGAGGCCAGTCTCCTCAGTTCTTCTTCTTCTCATTGAATGGTTTTATAAACTCATCATGACTTGCACTAACTAGAACCTAAATACCAGAAAGGTTGTTTTTAAGTTTCACTTTGGAATGTATGTGTGTGTGTGTGTGTGTGTGTGTACATATGTTTGGAATAGGTGTGTATATATATATGTGTGTGTGTGTACATACATATACATTCCAAAGTCAAAACCTCAAGAAATCCTTTCTACTCACACAGATACACACACGTGTCCATCTATCTATCATCTATGTATCTATGTATCTATGTATCTATCTATCTACCTATCCTTACCATCTTTACATCAATGTGATGAGGGCAGTATATATTACCAGTGGTAAATAGAACCAAGTCTGGAGTCAGAGCTAAGTTAGAGATCTGACTCCATCACCACGATATACTAGCTATCTGACCTTGAAAACGTTAACCTTTCTAAGCCCTGTTGTCCTCATTTGTAAAATGAATATAATAACATTTCTTATCTCGTAGGATAGTTTTGAGAAGTAATTGAGGTAATGTATGTAAAACATTTTGCTCAGCACCTGGCACACAGCCAATGCTCAATAAGTAGCACTGCTGCTGTTGCTGCTGCTGATGCTGATAGTAGTGGTGATGGTGGTAGTGGTGGTGGTGGTGATGGTAGTGATGGTATGGTGATGGTAATCGTGATGGTGATGGTGGTGGTGGTGGTGGTAATGGTGGTGGTGGTGATGGTTTTGGCCGTGATGGTGGTTGTAGTGGTGGTGGTGGTGATGGTGGCCTGACTAACCAATAAAAACAAGACCAAATGATGAATACTGAAACTCTAGAGCTACCATGGACATGAATGATTAATGAATCTAACATAATGTTGCTATGTATAATTCTTGAAAGAGTCATGGAAAGGAATAAAGTACTGACAAGGAGGTGATAAGCAATAAGGAGTGTTTCCTGGGTAGGAGTGACGAATCTCTATTTAGCTCTAGAAGATACCTTAAAGATGATTTTAAACATCTTCCTAGGCTGGGCGAGGTGACTCACACCTGTAATCCCAGCACTTTGGGAGGCTGAGGCCAAAAGTTCAAGACCACCCTGGTCAACATGGCAAAACCCCATCTCTACTAAAAATACACAAAAGCTGGGCATACTGGTTTACGCCTGTATTCCCAGCACTTTGGGAGGCCGAGGTGAATGGATCACCTGAGGTCACGAGTTTGAGACCAGCCTGGCCAACATGATAAAACCCCTCCTCTACTAAAAATACAAAAAAAAATTAGCCAGGCATGGTGATGCATGCCTATAGTCCCAGCTACTTGGGAGGCTGAGGCAGAAGAATCTCTTGATCCCTGGAAGTGGAGGTTGCAGTGAGCTGAGATCGCACCATTGCACTGCAGCTTGGGTGACAAAGTGAGACTCTGTCTCAAAAAAAAAAAAAAAAATTAGCCAGGCATGGTGGTGGGCACCTGTAATCCCAGCTACTTGGGTAAGGCAGGAGAATTGCCTGAACCTCAGAGGCGGAGTCTGCAGTGAGCCGAGATTGTGTCATGGAACTCCAGCCTGGTGACTAACGAAACTCAGTCTCAAAAAAAAAAAAAAAAAACAAAAAACAAACAAACAAACACATCTTCCTATTGGATGACTGCAATTTTTGTGTTTCTACTTTTCCTCAGCCAGAGGTAGAAAACATTAGGTTAGAAAATACTTGAAGATCAGTGCCAAGTCTGTTTTCTTCTGGGTATGTGGGAGACAGGAAACTAATCAGGCAAAGACCATTTATTGAGCGTCAACCATGTACTAAGCTCAGTGTGAAGTGGTTTGTAGAGGTAAGGTGGAGAAGTACAGGGAACAAGGAAATATAGGAAAAGTAGAAGCCTTACATTACCTCTGAATACATACACACGACCCTAAATACACACAGCCAGAAATGCAAAAGAAAGAAATAAACAAACAAGAGCTTCTTTGTGCATTTAACTCAATCAGTAAAATAACTCATCATTGAAGTGATACAGACTCAGTTGTCTTTGCAATTCAGATAAGAAATAATAGTGGGAAATGGTGAATCCAAGAGCTCTATGGTTTATGCACTCATATCTGCAAACATTCATTAAACATGTACTTTTGTAAAAAAGTGAGTATGCATTTGGGGTTTTTTTTCTCACAAGTGTTTATTTTGCTTCCACATTTAGGTCAATGGTTTAATTTTATCTACTGTTTTAATATTTTCCAATACACAATATTGAACTCTCTCAAAATTGACACATAAATACATCTGTGATTGACTGCAGTAGTATTTGACAGTCTCAGGTAAAAGAATAATTTAGTGTTGGTTGCCAGATCTTTCTCTGTTGGCTCGAAAGTGAGCAGCTCCTTGGGACTGTGTGGCAATACCTATGTGGCTATTGTATTTTTAATACCATGTGGTTTTATGAAGTAAAGAAGAAACAATGGGCTGGCAAATTTAGGAAAAGCTCTTCAAAACTGAGTTAAAATATGACTTCCACTTTGTATTCTGGAGTATTAACCTGTCAAAGCTCAATTTTTACTAGTTGCTTTCATATGTCTTCTTCCTGCAAAGAACTTCCCTATCACCTTTCCTTCTACGTAGATAACTTCCATCCAAATCTAGGCCCACTTATTCCCTTCTTCCTCGGAAAACGACTCCTGCCCACAGTACTTAATCATCATAGTATTAGCAAATGTACAACTCATTGGGTTTTTGGTGTAGGCTAAATACTGTATTGATATGTTTTCTCTTTTTATAACACATTCTGTTTTCCCAATTAGAGTGTGCATTATTGTTTCTATGGGTAATATATTCAAATAATTCAAACGTCAAAAGTTATAAAAAATTACGAAGTGATTATCTTCCCCTTTCCCTCTCTTCCAGAACCCAATTCACCTTCTGGAGACAACCATTGATATCATTTTCTTGGCATCTTTCTGGAGATATTATAAGCATATTTTAAGCAGATCATGAGGGAGGCAGCTATATGTGGGTAAGTGTATATTCCTCAATCATATGCACATTCTTTCTACCTCTTTTTACATAAAGGATAACATACTACATAGTCTTTTGCACATTTTTTTTCTTAACAACTTTTAAAAAATGGATGAATCATGATCTATTAACTAGCTCCCATTTGACAATAAGAAGATATTTAGAATGTTTCTAATCTTTTGCTGTTACAAAGAATGCTGTAATAAATCATCATACACATAATTCATTTTGGAAATGGACAGTATATCTGTAGGAATTATTCAAAAATTAATTGCTGAATCAAATTTGGAATTTTGATAGGCTTTGCCAAACTGTTCTCTATAGGGGTAATGTAAATATATACTCCTATCTGTGGCATATTAGAGTCCCAGATAATTCTCATGCAAACGATCTAAGAACACTTTTGCTTTTCTAGATCACTTAACGCTTATGAGCCTTAGTTATTATCTGCAAAATGGGAATGTCATCTACCTCAGAGGCCTATTGTGGGGACTATTTCGTGATGAAAATATGCAAAAAAGCTGTAAAAAGTGTCCAACAAGATGAGAATGTTAATTATTATTAAGAATAATAGCTTCGGCTGGCTCGGTAGCTCACGCCTGTAATCCTAGCACTTCGGAAGGCCAAGGCGGGCAGATCACTTGAGGTCAGAAGTTCGAGACCAGCCTGGCCAATGTGGTAAAACCCCGTCTCTACTAAAATTACAAAAATTAGCCAGGCATGGTGGCATATTCTTGTAAGCCCAGCTACTTGGGAGGCTGAGGCAGAAGAATTGCTTGAACCCAGGAGATAGAGGTTAAAGTGAGCCGAGATCACGCCATTGCACTCCAGTCTGGGTGACAAGAGCAAAACTCCATCTCAAAAAGAAAAAAAAAAAGAATAATAGCTTCTAGCACTTACTCGTAACGGGCATTGTATCAGGTGCTTTAATTATGTTCTCCTTAATCCTCACTGCAAAGTAACTGTAGATAGCTCAGTTTTGCATTTCAGGAAACTAAAGCTCAGAGAGGAGACTTACAAGGCTACACAGCTGGTAAGTGGCAGAAAAGATATTCAAATCCAGGCTTGTGCAGGTCCAGAGACCGGGCTCTTTCTACAGACCTACATTTTGACTAATAATTTATGTAAACTACTATTATTGCTTTAATTTTAATATATTTTTATTCATGTTATCTATCAAATATAATGAGCGAGTAATGTCTTCATGTAGGATATGGGACTACAGCTGGACCATCAAGAATTGCTAGAATTGGGGCAGGTGAAATGCAAGTTGATAAAACTGCTCCAGCTAAGAATAGCATGTGCAAGTGCTCAGAGGTGGGATAGAACATGGTATATTTGTAGGATACTGAGATTGGATTAAGTAGAGTGGATACTTTGAGAAGTATTAGAAAGTGTGCTCAGGATCTTATTAATGAGTATTTTGAAAAATAGTTAGAAGACTGTTCTTAATATTGAGGACAATAAAGTGGGGGTAGAGGCTAATGAAGGTTTTTTTTTTTTTGAGCAGGCCTGTAGCCATGAATGATAGTTTTAGGAAATTTTATCTGAGTCTGTATGCATTAGGAATTAGAGGAAAGTCACTGGAAACTCCAGAAAGTAAATGATTGGGGTTTCCAGATATAAGTCTATTCAACAATTCAGTCAACAAATAACCATTCATTCATTAATTCAACAAATATTTATTAGTCACTCTCTATGGATGTCAGCCATAGCAGTATTAGCTGAGAAGATGTAAATACAACATGGTCTCTGCTTTTAAGGCTTTTAAACCTCGTGATAATGGCATGATCTTAAGTGCCATCAGTCTCTTTGTTTCGCTTTTGCCATTCCCTTCGATTCTTCCTTCACTAGCCAGAGGGATCATTCGAAAATGAAAATCTGATTATATCAGTCCAAGCTTAAGATCTTTTGGTAGTATGTTATGTACATTTCACGACAATAATTTGTAAAAGCCTTTAGTAGTTTTCCAGTGCTCTAAACTCTTTCACATGTCAAATTCTCTCTTACCTTTGAGTCTTATTTAGTATATGCTTCCCCCTCTTCCAGGAATATTTACTGTTCTAGCTACCTCTCACTCTAACACCGGCTTACTTTTACACGGTTTTCAACTAAAACGTCACTTCTAAAAAGGAAAAAAAAAAAAAATCACTTCTTCCGAGAAGCCTTCCTTGATGCCCCCAGGTCAGCTAGGTGCCATTCCTCTGTGCTACCACACACTTTTGATATCATCATGTTTTTTTTCACTGTACTGTAACTACCTCTTTAACTGTCTTCCTCTTTAGACTGCAAACTCTATGTAAGGCGGACCAAGTATATCTCAGGCATCTAGTGCAATGTCTGGCACATGGTAGTCTCAATAAATATTGACTGAGTGAATGAGAGAATAAATAAATAAATGCATAGGTGAAATAGTCACTCAAATGATCCAGCCTAGAAGATTTTACTTTGCTTGGGAAAGAAGCAAGTGTTTTCCATCATTTATAAAATGACATGAAGGCTAATCAATCCCTGGTCACCTTTCCAATTCAATATCAAATGGGGCAGAAATCCTAGGCGGCAATGGAGTTGGAATGGCTGGTTATCAGATAACAAGCTGTGGGGAGGGTGGTTGCTATGACAACCTTTAAGCTTATTAAACACCAAAAGGCTACAGTGCACAGGAAAAACTCAGGTTCAAGTGGGTTTAAGATCTGCAGGCTTCAACTATCTGGTTTATACAGTTATTTGGGTTTTTTTTTTAAGAATCCTAGAAATGCCAAAGCTGGTAGCATTTTGGAGATTTTTTTCTTTTTGTATTCCTTACGGTACAAGTAGGTTCCAGAAAAGGCAAGGGGTTTTTCCAAAGTCACTCAGGAAATTAGGAACACAGCTGAAGTTAGGAAACCCAAGTCTCCCCATACCCAGTGAAATGTTAGCATTTCTTGATTTCTAAACGTGCTGAACCCTTTCACAAATGTATCAATTGAAATTAGGTTGTCAGGCCGGGTGCGGTGGCTCATGCCTGTAATCCCAGCACTTTGGGAGGCCAAGGTGGGCAGATCACTTGAGGTTAGGAGTTTGAGACCATCACGGCCAACATGATGAAGCCCTGTGTCTACTGAAATACAAAAATTAGCTGGGCTTGGTGGCAGGCGCCTGTAATCCCAGCTACTTGGGAGGCTGAGGCAGGAGAATCACTTGAACCCGGGAGGCAGAGGTTGCAGTGAGCCAAGATTACACCACTGCACTCCAGTCTAGGTGACAGAGTGACTCCGTCTCAAAAAAAAAAAAAAAAAGAAATAAAGAAAGTAGGTTTGCAGTTTCTCATTATGTTAGATTTTAAAATTTAGTCACTGAATACTTTGCATTCATTCATTCATTCACCCTTCAACATGTATTTGCCGAGTATTACTATATATCTTGCACTACTAGGTGCTGCAGAAAATAGACAGCTCTCTAATGCAGGATCCCTGACCCTCATTTGATTTGGGCTGTGAAATGGGGGAAACTGAATTTTTTCTCGGTGCCAAACGATCACCCTACAGATTACTTGCTGTTTATAAAAACTGAAGTATAACTTTTATATGGAGCAACCAGGCTGTCCCCACTTTAACCCAGTGATGGATGTGGGCATCGCAAATGGTGAGACAACTAAACATTATCTGTGCCCCCTACTGTCATGCTAACTGAAGTACTTGTAAAGTATTGGTACCAAAATGTTTAATCTGAATCTAGTCAGATTTACACCTAACTTCAAGTTACAGAAAAGAAAAAAGAAGAGCAAGCTAAACTACACTGCATGGAAACTGTCAGACAAATCCAAAGGGTCCAACAGTCTATGCAGGCAATTCCCCGTTTCCCTCAATGAGGAAATGTCAATAGGAAAATTTTATTGTATTTATATAATTAATTAATTTATTTGAGACTGATTCTCACTCTATCGCCCAGTCTAGAACGCAGTGGTGTGATCTTGGCTCACTGCAACCTCCGCCTCCCAGATTCAAGTGATTCTCCTGCCTCAGCCTCCCATGTAGCTGGGATTACAGGAATGGGCCACCACTCCCATGTAGCTGGGATTACAGAATGTGCCATCTACCGGCCTCAGTCTCCCAAAGTGTTGACAGGTGTGAGCTCCTGTGCCCGGCCTAGGAAAATTTTAAAAAATTAAATGGGCCAGGAGATCCAAAATTATGAGGCAGGCAGATCACCTGAGGTCAGGAGTTCGAGGCCAGCCTGACCAACATGGAGAAATCCCGTCTCCACTAAAAATACAAAATTATCTGAGTGTGGTGGCACATGCCTATAATCCGAGCTACTCAGGAGTCTGAGGCAGGAGAATTGTTTGAACCCAAGAGGCAGACGTTGCAGTGAGCTGAAATCGTGCCATTGCACTCCAGCCTGGGCAACAAGAGCAAAACTACATCTCAAAAAAAAAAAAAAAAAATTAAGTGATGACTAAATACTGTTCGTGGTCCTTGATTGGATCCTGCTTTGAACAGACCAACAATAAGATGCTTTTGAGAAATGGGTAAATTTGAATATGGACTGGGTATTAAATGATGTTAGGAATCATTAATTTTGTTAGATGTGATAACATTGTGGTTATATAGAGGAAATGTCCAAAAATGTAGGTGTGGCAGGGTGCAGTGGCTCATGCCTGTAATCAACGCACTTTGAGGGGCCAAGGTGGGAGAATCACTTGAGCTCAGGAGTTCAAGAACAGCCTGGGTAACATAGTGAGACCCTGTCTCTAGGAAACATTAAACAAATTAGCCAGGTATGGTAGCAGACGCCTGTAGTCCCAGCTACTCAGGAGGCTAAGGTGGGAGGATTGCTTCAGCCCAAAAGGTTAAGGCTGTAGTGAGCTAAGATCATACTCACTGCACTCCAGCCTTGGAGACAGAGTGAGACTCTGTCTTAAAAAATCAATCAATCAATTCATTCATTCATTCATTAAAAAGAGGTGCATTCTTAAGTAATTAAGGTGAAAGCTCTTGAAATCAGAAGTTACTGTAAGTAAACCTCAGTGGGGAAAAGATAAATATGACAAAAGGTTAATAATAACAGTCAAATTTTGGTGATAGGTGGGGGTTCCCTGTACTATTTTCTTTGTTTTTCTATTTGTTGGAAATTCCCAACCATGCAAATTAAAAGAAAAAGGGGGGAGTGAAAATATCACTCAACCTAGAAAGAAAGTGGAACAATGGCAAAAGTGAGTGTATGATCAGCACCCTGAGTTCAGAAAGTAACACAGACCAAAAGCTTTCTAGAAGTCTAGAGAAAAAAGATCTCTTGGCCTGAGGTGGGCAAAGAATAGTTTATGGAAAAGGGGACACTCAGATGAATAGAATGGCAATGTGCATTGGCAGAGCCAGGCGCTGGTAACCATGGAATAATCAAGACAGTTGCGAATTTAAAAACATACTCCCTGGCCGGGCACAGTGGCTCATGCCTGTAATCCCAGCACTTTGGGAGGCCGAGGCGGGCGGATCACCTGAGGTCAGGAGTTTGAGACCAGCCTGGCCAACATAGTGAAACCCCATCTTTGTTAAAAATACAAAAAATTAGCCTGTTGTGGTGGCGGGTGATGCTGCTCGGGAGGCTGAGGCAGGAGGATTGCTTGAACCCGGGAGGTGGAGGTTGCAATAAGCCGAGATCACACCACTGCACTCCAGCCTAGGCGATAGAGAGAGACTTCATCTCAAAAAAAAAAAAAAAAAAAAAAAACAGAAAAAAACAAACAAAAAAACTCCCCTCCCACTGTGGGCTGCAGGAGGGAACCAGGCAAATCTAACCATCAGAGATACCAGACCTCATTGCTTAATTTGATATTAAGTCCACTCGCTATTGGACTGTGGGTGAACCCTGAGCCTGAACTCCTGCTGTGCACCACAGTAAGCTCCCAGCCAAATATATCAAAGCTAATTACAAACACAAAGGGATGCTCATTTGCAAAGAAATGACCTCCAGCTACTTGTTGCACCAGTCAGAGGCCATCTCAGTCCAACTCAATTAGCACTTTCCCAAGAGATTCCTTTGACCCTGCTCCCACCACAACAACTAGCTGTAGTTCCAGCTCCAGCAAAACTACCCAGAAGCCTTTGAAAGGCAGAGTCTCAAGCGCAGTGTTGACCATTTTACCTAACCTTACCGCTTAAGAACAAATTCAGTGAGTCTACATCCAACAAAACAACAGCCAAATGGATGAGGTTGCCATTTATAAGCTCTGACTAATGCAGCTCCTGATTTCCCTTCCAAATTAAATGCCTTTCGCTTAGTACATTTTCAAGAGACGTTACTCATCTGCTGGATTAATGAGTCTGCTGTGAAAGCGTACTTTGGTAGCAATTTGAAACAAAAGCATCTTAACGTGGCTGAGGCTTTGCTTCCCGTTCTCTTTCCATCTCAGCCTCTCTTCCTCCCTCTCCCTCCCCAGGGCAAATGCATCACTGATGTGAGGGTGGGGAAGCTGGAGTTGCCAAGGGTTCTCTTCTGTGTCACTACACTACATTAGGAATAAAACCTTCCACTTAAACACTTAAATGAAAACATCGAGAAACTAATTTACTATTTGCAATCACATGACTTAAACCGAAGCTGCCTTAATTTCCTTCCCATTTTGCTTCAAATTCAATGTGAGCGCACCCTAGATTGGTCTATGAAAAGGCTGTCTTCGAATCACAACACTTAAGGCCTCTTTCATTTTCTTTTTGATTAAATAATTGAAATTCCTGTCAGGGCCTGCACTTTACTGACGCACAGATTTGGTGTGTGAGGATAAAGACCACTTTTTGTTTGCTGCCTGGGTCTTAAAAGCCAGCGGGCTTTACTTCATTGACGGGCTGATCAAAATGGACCCATGCTATTCACCCATTTCGCAGAAATTTCCTGCATCCATTAAGTGATTGTTTGAAGACAAATTACAAAAAGCATATCCTCTCATTTAGCCATCCTTGTTCACCCAGAGGCTCCTGCCTGCTGAAAGGGGCCCAGTGACTCCAATGCCAACTTCATCCATTAGGAAAACAAAACCAAAGACTCACATGTACATACACAAAATACACAAATACTGGAAAGAATTATTGTAGTAAGTCACAGAAAATTTGATTTGCTTCAACTAAAAAACCTGAGGATAACCCGAGGCCATCCCATGATGGGCCATGGGAAGAGAAGTCCAGGTAGATGTCATGATCCTGTATCACCATGGGCCTCTAAGCTCCTGGCCATCAAGATAAGTGGATCTTAAAGGAAACAGGGAGAGGTCTTCACTTCGATGAGAAGCTGAACTCTCCCTTCTCCAGCCCCATCATGTGACAAGGAGTGGTTGCATTGGGTAGCTGCAGGTATTTATGTGGCTCTGCCTTTTGACACCGGTCTCTAACACCTGTATAGTCTTAGAATGTGTGTCTGTGTTTGAATGCAAATCATGCATTCTCCTTAATGAAGCTTATCATCAGACACTCCAGAATATACCTCCCAACTCTACCAAGCTGTATGCCCTTGGGCATATTCTCTGTGGCCTCTCAGAGCCTCTGTCTCATCTGTAAAACGGGGTCATAAATAAATGGCCCCTGCCCTTTCACAGGGTGGCTGGGAGCTTTGAATGAGACAATGTGTGGAAAGCGGTTAGGGCAACATCTGGCCCATGGGAAGTGCTTAATGAAAATTAGGCGATACTGCCGCTATGTGCTCATGTATCTTTACGTGCGCATCTCCATGTGGACCACGTTCACATTCCCTCAAGTAGTGCGCTTACAGAGGATGATCTTGGCCACATTCTCCCCATTCGAAAACAAAAACCTGCCTGGGTACAGAAGAGCCTATATTGTATATAACACATGCATGCACACACATGATAATATTATAGCAAAAAAGGGGCTTAAAAGATATCTGGCCCAACGTCTATCCAAAGTGGGCCTCCCATCAAAGACATCTAAGGCAGTTTAATGTGTTCCTCATAGGATGCCTCAATTTACTTCCATGTAACCTCTACTGCTGATTTCCTATTCAGATCTCTGAACTCATGGAAGAAAGTTCACTGCCATAGACAAGCCTTTCCAATTATTAAGAAAATAAAACAGTTGGGTGTGGTGGCTCACACCTGTAATCCCAGCACTATGGGAGGCCAAGGTAGGCGGATCACAAGGTCAGGAGTTCGAGACCAGCCTGGCCAACATGGTGAAACCCCGTATCTACTAAAAATACAAAAATTAGGCAGGTGTGGTGGCTCATACCTGTAATCCCAGCTACTCAGGAGGCTGAGTTAGGAGAATCACTTGAACCCAGGAGGCAAAGGTTGCATTGAGCTGAGATCACACCACTGCATTCCAGTCTGGGCGACAGAGAAAGACTCTGTCTCAAAAAAGCAAAACAAACAAACAAACAAACCAACAGAGTATGATATGGTTTGGATCTGTGTCCCCACACAAATCTCATGTCAAACTATAATCTCTAATGTTGTAGGTGGGTCCCAGTGGGAGGTGATTGGAACATGGGGATAGATTTCTCATGGATACTTTAGCACCATCCCCCTTGGTACTGGCATTGCAATAGTGAGTTATCCTGAGATCTGGTCACTTAAAAGCAGGTAGCACCTCCTCCCCCCATAACCTTACTCCTGCTCTGGACATGTAAGACACCTGCTCCCCCTTTGCCTTCCACCATGATTGGAAGCTTCCGGTGGCCTTCTAGAATCAGAAGCCGCTATGCCTCCTGTACAGCCTGCAGAACCATGAGCCATTAAACCTCATTTCTTCATAAATTACCCAGTCTCAGGTATTTCTTTATAGCAATGTGAGAACAGGCTAACACAGAGTTCATGCCTTCAGTGCCAAACAGATGTTGGCATCAGCCACTGTTTTTATTATAACTTCTTCTTTGTAGTAGCAGTAGTGATTGAGGTAGAATTCCATCATGAATGAAGAAAATTGAATTCATTATCAAGGTCAGATTTGCGGATGTACCACAGCCAGCCACAGGAGGTGAGTTGGGAAGGTCATGTTTAAGAGCAGGTGTTTAGATGGAAAAGCCAGACGCTGGAAGAAGGAAGAGAACTCCCTAATGGCAGTCACTAGCAATGATGAAAACACACCCCTGCTTGGGGGCCAAGGGAGATACATGATTTTTTTTTTTTAAATTTGAGATGGCGTCTTGCTCTGTCACCCAGGCTGGAGTGCAATGGCTCCATCTTGGCTCACAGCAACCTCTGCCTCCCAGGGTCAAGCAATTCTCCTACCTCAGCTGCCTGAGTATGAGTCAAGGATCCTGGCCTTCTCATTTCCACATTCAGGATCTTGGTGGCTCGGAGAGCTAATAGAACAGTCTTCTAGCCTTGATTTTCAACTACTACCGGAGTCCCTGCTGCTCCCACCTTGCTCTTACCTCTTTTTTTTTTTTTTAAGGCAGAGTCTTGCTCTGTCACTCAGGCTGGAGTGCAGTGGCGCGATCTCAGCTCACTGCAACCTCCGACTCCCAGGTTCAAGCGATTCAACTGTCTCAGCCTCCCAAGTAGCTGGGATTACAGGCGCCCACCTCCACACCTGGCTAATTTTTGTATTTTTATTAGAGACGGGGTTTTGTCATGTTCACCAGGCTGGTCTCAAATTGCTGACTTCAGGTGATCTGTCCACCTCGGCCTCCCAAAGTGCTGGGATTACAGGCGTGAGCCACCGTGTCCTGACGCTCTTACGTCTTTCTTGAGCTCTTTCTCTGGTATAATCCGTCAGTGTTTGAACATTTTATTTTCATTTCTAAGCCTGCTGGATAGCCAGGAAGGAAGAGATATTAGCCATGCAAACTTGTTACCCTGAACTACCAGGGGCACATACTTTGGGCAAAATAGGAAGGATGATTTTGAAGAGTTGGAACTCAAATAATTTAGAGGGAAATCCAAGCAAGGTTGTTCTTGCAAGGCCATGGAGAATATACTTCTGGCCTTTACTACTCTGAACAGACATGACTCTGAGTTGTCCAATGAACAGATCCATGGATAGAAGCAGAAGAGCTGGTTTTGCTGCCTTCCCATGTGACCTCCTGCAGCTCAGTTTCCCTCTGTGTGAAATGAACTTAGCCTCCGAGGCCTGCTACAATGATTGGCAGATCAAAGGGTGTTTGGGAACATGTCCAGGATTACTAGTGAGGTGGAGAAAAAGCAGGCAAAGCAAGGTGATTTAGAAAATGCCACTTTACCTGTTCAACCAAAAAGCCAGAAGTTGAACTCCCAGAAATCCAACTCAGATTAACCCATGGTGCCCAATAAATATTACAATTCATTTCTCACATAAGCCACGAACTCTTGTCCCTAGGAGAATTCAGATTGCATCTAGATTTTGTTCTGATTTCCTTCCATCTGTGATAACTTCATTGTTCTGTCCCTGGAAATGAGCTAGATCCAGAGTTCCCAAATGCTGGTCTATGGACCAATGCTGACACATGACAAGGTTTTATTCATTAAAGGAGAACAGTAAGGACACTGTAAAGAATCTTTCAGAGTTCAATGTATTTCATTTAAAGAGCTGTCTTTTATTCTGAGATGACATCTTTGGAATGTAAGCTCCAAGAGGGTTAGGACTTTGATGATATTCTTGTTCTCTGTTTTCCAATTCTCAGAAGAATACCTGTACGTAAGAGGCACTCAATCAATATTTGTTGAATGAATGAAGGAAAATTTATTTTCTTGGGGTTAAAATATCCTTTCTTTAATGAAACAGTATTGATAGTAAGTGGTAGGAGGCTTTGAAAACATTTTTTCTATGGAAAAATAAAAGTATATAGTTATTTTTAAAAGGTTATTGATCTTTAATGTCTAAGTTTGAGAGTTTCTAGACCAGATGATCCATTAAGGACCATTTCATCTTATGATCCATCAGACATAGAGTAGGAATACATTCAAAACCCTTTAGTTAAATCACAGCAGGCCACATGTGGCCTCCCAGCACTTTGGGAAGCTGAGGCAGACAGATCACTTGAGGTCAGGAGTTCGAGACCAGCCTGGGCAACACGGAGAAACCCTGTCTCTACTGAAAATACAAAAATTAGCTGGGCATGCTGGTGCACACCTGTAGTTACAGCTACTCGGGAGGCTGAGACAGGAGAATCGCTTGAACCCAGGAGGCGAAGGTAGCAGTGAGCTGAGATCTGGCCACTGTGCTTAGCCTGGGCGACAGAGCGAGACTATCTCAAAAAAAAAAAAAAAAAGTTTCCCCTCTGAGGTCTTAGAAATAGAAAGCTGAGTTAAGATATTGGAAAACACATATTAGCCATGTAACCTCGGGCAAGTCATGAAAGCCTATTTTTCTTCTGTAAGATGGGAATAATGCTACCTCAAAGTATTACGGTGGTTTCAAATGAGAAAGCAATATATGAAAGCACGTGAGATCTGGAAGACAGTGTATGATACAGATCCTTTTTTTTTTTTTCCTTTGTTGATCAACAAACTTATGCCATTTATATTTTTCCAGCACTGTGAATGAAGGGTCTTGTAAGTTGTTCCTGTGGCCTGGCTGCCTGATGATTTTCTTAACCTTCTCCAGGAAAGAAGTCCCCCCTTATAGGCTGGTACTTGGAGCCAAAAATCCCCTTAAAGACAGAAGAGCAAAATTTGCTTTAAAATTACCAGCATGAGGGGAAACTGGAGCAAATCCTAACACAATGAGTTGAGAAAAATAAGTTTCTTTGTTTTAAAAAAGCTAAACATATTTCATTTAAAAGATTGTTCTTTATTATATGTCTTTGGTATTAAAGCTTTTTATTCTGCTGCTAAATAATACTGATGGCAGATGATAATTGTTGCTTTTTTTTTTTTTTTTTTTTTTTAGACAGAGTCTTGCTCTGTTGCCCAGGCTGGAGTGCAGTGGCTTGGTCTTGGCTCACTGAAACCTCCGTCTCCTGGGTTCAGGCGATTCTCCTGCCTCAACCTTCCGAGTAGCTGGGATTACAGATGCCTGCCATTAAGCCTGGCTACATTTTTGTATTTTTATTAGAAATGGAGTTTCACCATGTTGGCTAGGCTGGTCTCGAACTCCTGACCTCGTGATTTGCCCACCTTGGCCTCCCAAAGTGCTGGGATTACAGGTGTGAACCACTGCACCTGGCCTTCATTTTTTTAGAGACAAGGCCTCACTCTGTTGCCCAGGCTGGAGTGCAGAGGCATGATCATGGCTCAGTATAGCCTCCAGCTCCTGGACTCAGGTAATCCTCCTGCCTCAGTCTCCAAGTAGTTGGGACCACAGGTTCATACCACCACGCCTGGCTAACATATATATGTGTGTGTGTGTATATATATATATATATATATTTTTTTTTTTTTGTAGAGACAGTTGTCCAGGCTGACGATGGTTTTGTTTTGTTTTTTTCTTTTTTGAGACAGAGTCTCACTCTGTCACCCAGGCTGGAGTGAAGTGCTGCATTCTTAGCTCACTGCAAGCTCTGCCTCCCAGGTTCAAGTGCTCCTCCTGTCTCGGCCTCCCAAGAAGCTGGGATTACAAGCATGCATCATCACGCCCTGCTAATTTTTGTATTTTTAGTAGAGATGGGGTTTTCTCCATGTTGGCCAGGCTGGTCTTGAACTCTTGACTTCAAGTGATATGCCTGCCTTGGCCTCCCAAAGTGCTGGGATTATAGACATGAGCCACCATGCCCAGCCAATTGTTTATTTTTAAAGTCTGAAATTAATAAAATTTAAGGTTTCCACAAAAAACCCTGAAACCTACACTACTGTTTAAAATTGACCCAAGACAACTTGATTATGTAGAAATACTGTATTATTTTTTCTTTCTCAAAAATTTTTTTTAATCTTTGGATTCTTTTTGATAGCTACTGGTAACCTGCAAGAGTGAAGATAGAAAAGGAATGAACTCCTCCACAACTTCATTTTCTGGTTGTGTATTTACAGGGAAAGAGGCACAGCCTAAAGTCAGCCACACACACACAGACATTAGCAATTAGTTCTGTGAGCTCAGTGAAGTTGTAGCTCTGTCCTTTGCCAGGGTTTCTAAACCTCGGCACTACTGACATCTTGGAATGGACCATTTTTGTTGCTGTGGGGCCTGTCTTGTGCATTGTGGGATGTTTAGCAGTATCTCCAGCTTCTACCCACTACATACTTGCACACATACATGCTTATAATTGTGACAACCAAAAATGTCTCCAGACTATTGCAAAAGCCCCCCCAGGAAGGGTTGGTGGGGAGAGCAAAATTGTCCCCAGTTGAGAACTGCTAATTTGCAAGTATCTTGCAAGCAAGGTTCACTGGCAGTGACTTCAGATCGTTTCTTATTTAGGGCCAGCCAACCAAATCCTGTATAAGCTTCCTAAAACACGACCAGGCCAAATTCTAGGCCTAGGGCACTGTTCCGAAGGGTTAGGCCTCTACGCATGCTTACAGCAAATTCCCTGTTCATTCATGAGTGCCTTGTCAATATTTCTAACCAATCCATATATCTTGAACACCACTCATTTCCCCAGTTAAAAAAATCCTTTCTAACACCAATTGTGCACATTAACAAGACTCTGGTATTAACAGGAAATAAAGATTATTAAAGTGCCCGGTAGTAGCCACTTCAAGGGTATGGACTTTTGATTAGAGACACTCAAATGCTGACTAACCCATCCTGAAGTGTGACAGATATACCACACTGTTCATACAGAAGTAATTTAAAATAAAGGCACTATAGTAGCTTAAAATAACAGCTATTTAGATATCCCAAATCTTTATGCTGTTATTATTATTATAGAGATGTTATTGAGCCGTGAAATCCAAACAGCTGAAAACCATTACCCTGGCCAGGTGCGGTAGCTCACACCTATAATCCCAGCACTTTAGGAGGCCGAGGTGGGTCAATCCCTTGACGTCAGGAGTTTGAGACCAGCCTGGCCAACATGGCAAAACCCCATCTCTGCTAAAAATACAAAAATTAGCTGGGCATGGTGGCATGCCTGTAATCTCAGATACTCAGGAGGCTGAGTCAAGAGAATTGCTTGAACCTGGGAGGCAGAGGTTGCAGTGAGCCGAGATCGTCCCACTGCACTCCAGTCTGGGTGACAGAGTAAGACTCTGTCTCAAAAACAGACAAACAAACAAATAAACAAAAAAGAAAAACAAAAACCATTGCTCTGCATGGAACTGGTTGTGTGTGAAAGGCTGTTCAGGTGGGAATGAATCTCTCCAAAGGAACCCTTGCGCTCAGACTGATCCTGCATGTGATTTGTAGCCAAATTTTAATGAAAACCAAGGTCCCCAGCCACTTTTCCCAACTGACAGTGAGGCTGGTTTAGAACAGAAGTCAACCTGGAGTCCATCTTGGGGGTGAATTGCATGATTGCCAACCAGAGTTTGTTTCTCAGTGAGTTTGTGTGTATAAGAATGCACAAGTTGCAATTAATTCCCAGTGAAGTCACTCCTCAAGTTAATTAGAAATGCAAAGTGTGAGTCTAAATGTTATGAGATTATAAAATGGCTTAATAATGGGAACAATGAGATTGAAGCATATGCATTCTGGCCATGTAAATATTTCATAACAGTGCCAATCTGATTTCATTTGCCTAATCATGCCATTGATATGCAGCCGCCAGCCTGCAAATAGAAAGGCTGAATTGCAGCAGATCACCCTTCTAATGTCATAATTATTAATATTGGAGGGAAATGGAGCTGCTACACTCCGACGGAAGCTGCTAGGCCTTTTGAATTGAGATGGGGACGGCACTACTGGGGAAAGAGGAGGAAGGTGATACGCCAGCCCCAACATCCCCATTCTGCTTGTTGGCCAGAAGTATTTAGGTAATTAGGCAGCTCAACAAATTAAAGCGATGAGAATACTGAAGAGAAGAGTTGCAGGGCATCAATTCCCCAGTCCTCAATCTAAATCACAATGAAACACACAGACACACACCGACACACACACACACACACACACACACACACACTCTGAAAAAAAAAAGAAGAGATGTTTTGTGGCAATGAAGGATTCTGTGCATAAGGGTTCAGCTCATTGCTAGGTGGTGTTGTGGGGCTGAGTAGGGCAGCAGCTTCCTGCTTCTGACTCCTCTGTTTGCTCAGCATGTTTCATAGAGTATTTAATGCACAGATCCCTTTTATTTGCATAGAATGTGACTTTCCCATTGACACTCGAGAACTGTTTTCCTTTCCTTTCCAATTGTACCGCTTTGAAATATTTCTTCTCTCCTTAACTCATTTCCACACATATGTCTTGCCTCTCCACTCTGGGCGTATAGGGAATACTCTCTATAACCTCTCTGCATTTAGTATAATGTCATAAATTCGGGGGCTTGACTGATTCCACTGGCAGTAGCATCAACTCCTCTAGGTAGCACAGTGAGGGAAAGGCTGGCCCTGAACTTGGTTGTGTCAGCTTGGACAAGTCACCTAACCCCTCAGGGTCTCACTTTTTCCATTTGTAAATGGGGATTATAACGCCTATCTCACAGTTACGCTGTGGAGGGTTTTTATTTTAATGTGACCTCACTAATGATTTAGTTACACGTTACCTTGTTTCAAAAGAGGATCTGGAGCAACAAGAAAGCAATGTAATAAAATGTTAAATATGATGCAAATGTTTAAAATGCACATTTTCTTTTTCTTTTTTTTTTTTTTTTTTGTGACTGAGTCTTGCTCTGTCACCAGGCCGGAGTGCAGTGGCACTATCTTGGCTCACTGCAACTTCTGCCTCCAGGTTCAGGTGATTCTCCTGCCTCAGCCTCCCAAGTAGCTGAGATTATAGGCGCCTGCCAACACACTCAGCTAATTTTTTTATTGTTCATAGAGACAGGGTTTCACTTTCACCATGTTGGCCAGGCTGGTCTCGAACTTCTCACCTCAAGTGATCCGCCCACCTGGGCCTCCCAAAGTGCTGAGATTACAGGCATGAGCCACTGCGCCTGGTCCAAAATGCACATCTTCAACCTTGAGTTTCTGTGCTTCCTTTTGCTCCAGTCTTTACCTGGCAAAGGAGTTATCACCTGGAAACAAACACTAGTAGAGCTTCCCTTTAAAGAATAATCTTGGGCCAGGCACCGTGGCTCACGCCTATAATCCCAGCACTTTGGGAGACCGAGGCGGGTGGATCATGAGGCCAGGAGTTCGAGACCAGCCTGACCAACATGGTGAAAGGAGAATCGCTTGAACCTGGGAGACAAAGGTTGCAGTGAGCCAAGATCACACCACTGCACTCCAGCCTGAGTGAAAGAGGGAAACTCTGTCTCAAAAAAAAAAAAAAAAAAAATTAGCCAGGTATTAGCGTGTGCCTGTAGTCCCAACTATTCAGGAGACTGAAGTGGGAGGAGATGGCCTGAGCCCAGGGAGGTTGAGCCTGAAGCAAACTGTGATCACCCCACTGAATTGCAGCCTCGGCAACAGGCTGGAATTTTTTTTTCCCAAAAAAAAAAAAAAAAGAATAATCTTTACCCTTTATCTCCAGAACTTCTTGTCTATAAAATTGATCGCTATTGGACAGGATTACATTTTATTTAAGCAGCACATTTCTGTATGCTTTAAAAAAAATTGACCGAGTAACTTCTCTAAACTTCGGTATCCTTATTTGTAAACTAGGGATTAGTGTGAAGATTGAGATAACGTATACAAAACATTTAGTATACTATCCCACTCACAGAAAGCGGTCTCTAGGTTGTTTATTAGTACTACTATTATTACTTTCAATTTATTTTATTAGCATTACTAATGTATTATATAGTAGGCTGAGCATGGTGGCTCATGCTTGTAGTCTCAGCACTTCGGTCGGCCGAGGTGGTAGGATTGCTTGAGTCTAGGAGTTCAAGACCAGCCGGAGCAATACAGTGAGACCTCATCTCTACAAAAAAAAAATTAATTAATTAAAATGTAAAAAATATGTATTACATAGTAAACAATACTTTTATGTTATTACTAATATGTATATGTTATTATTAATTACACAATGAGAAATGGAGATATAAAGGTAAATTCCCAAAAACTCAGGAAGTTAGAGATATTGCCACAAATAGAACTGTTGATTAGCTCCTTGCTGTCACACTATACGTAGAATTACAGACAGTTATATGTCCACAGCATCCAGAATTGTGAAATGTATACTATAGAAATAATAATTGCGGACACTTTTACATGTCACCAAATATGCACAAGGCACTATTCTAAGCACTTTAGAAATAATTCATTTAATTCCTTTAACAGATTTAATGAAGTGGGTTCTATCATCATCCCCATCTTGCAGATGAAGAAACTGAGGCAGAGGAAGGCATATAACCTGTCCGAAGCTATAGCACCAATAAATAGCAAAACTGGAATCAAAATCACATTATCTGTCTCCGGAGTTTGTCCATGTCCTTACAGTGTGGTGGGACCACACTGCTACTTCCTACTGTCAAGAAATGCACAAGAGGCCAGATGTGGTGGTTCACACTTGTAATCTCAGCACTTTGGTAGGCAGAGGCAGGTGAATCACTTGAGGCCAGGAGTTCAAGACCAGCCTGGCCAACATAGGGAAGCGCCCCATCTCTACTAAAAATAAAAAAATTAGCGGAGTGTAGTGTGCCTGGTGGTCCCAGCTACTTGGAAGGCTGAAGTGGAAGGATCGCTTGAGCCCTCCCACTTCATCGCAGGAGGCAGAGGTTGCAGTGAGCCACGATATCACACCACTGCACTCCAGCCTGGGTGACAGAGTGCGAACCTGTTTAAAAAAAAAAAGTATAAAAGAAAAGAAAAAAATTTACAGGAAAAAGGAAATTCTGCGTCCACTGCCATTCCTCTTTCGCCTTGTAGTGATGAAGCCAGAAGGGTCTTGCCTGATCAGCACAGTATTATCAAACATTTTTTATTCTAAAAACTTTTAGGGAAAACATACATGTCATAGGTTAAGGCAGGCTAAACCACTCACTGCTGGATTATACCTCCGTGATTTGTTGGTTTTACCTGCCTGGCCCCCCGAGGACATTGGAATGGGCAAACCTAAGCTCTAAGAAATGGAATCTGACATTTGGATTTGAACCCAAGCAGTTTCACTCCAGCAATGGAGGGTGTCAGGCTTTGCCAGTGGGGTTAGAATGAGAAGAAGCTGTTACTTGAGAGAAAAATTTCATCTTTGTCTTCATCGAAGGTGAACTCCAAGGCTGCAGAGGTTGGCAGAGGCCACAGCAGGAGAGGCCCGAGTCCTTTCCTCGGGAGTTTGGGTTTTGGGTTTCAGACAGTTTGCCCCTAAAGGCAGACATTAACTAGCCTTAGCTTGTCTCGATTTTTACAAGTATTTCCCCATTAGGTCACGGCTCCCTGAAGGCTGCTTCTCTTTCCTCTGCACCTGCCCTGCTGCAGCCCGGTCAGGGTCTGTAGCAGGGAAACACTCCCTCCCTGGTGCACATCATGGCTTTCCCCCAGATAACTAGAAGATCACAAAGAAAGAGGCTTGCTGGTTTCTCAGCAGGAGTGTTTTTGTTTTTTCTCTGCAGCAGCAGCTGAACTTGAGCCTTTGCTTCAATGTTGCAACTGATAATTTAGCTCCTTAAATACAACCAATGGGCTGGCTTAGGAGAGGATCGGTTATGAGCCCGGGACAGGCGTGTCAAGGCCCAAATCTTGGTTCTTCCTTTCTTTTCCTTCTTTAAATTAATTAATTAATTATTTTGAGACAGAGTTTCGCTCTTGTGGCCCAGGCTGGAGTGCAGTGGTGCAATCTTGGCTCACTGCAACCTCTACGTCCCAGGTTCAAGCAATTCTCCTGCCTCAGCTTCCCAAGTAGCTGGGATTACAGGCATATGCCACCATGACTGGCTAATTTTTTATATTTAGTATAGATGAAGTTTCAATGTGTTGGTCAGGCTGGTCTCAAACTCCTGACCTCAGGTGATCCACCCGCCTTGGCCTCCCAAAGTGCTGGGAATACAAGAGTGAGCCACCGCACCGGCCTTGGTTTCCCTTTGTATCTAGTTGTGTCACCTTGGGCAAGTCCTTATCCTCTTAGTGCATTTGTTTTTCATTTTTTTTATTTTTTAGTTTCTTTATTTTTAAGTTTTTTTCCTCATTTTTAAAAGGGAACTAACAGGAGAGTTGTTGTGATAATTCTGTTAATCCACATAAAGCATTTACTATAGTGCCTGGTATATATTATAATAAGTATTCAAGAAAGATTCATTTGCATCGCTTGTCATTACACGTAAATCAACCACTCAGTGTCTAGGCAGTTCCTCCATCATTGACCTCTGATCCCTTTGGCCAGTCACCCTCTCTCTCTTCCTCTGCGTTGGAGACAAAGGAAGACAGAGCCCCCTCCTTCCCTCCCTCCTTTTCTCTTCTCTCTTGGGGCTACAATGAACAAATGATAACAGCACAGGTTTGACTCAATTAGGACAAAACCCTAAAGCAGATGATGCTTGTGTGCAGAAGATGGAGTAAAAGAATTGGCTCCAGAAGGCTTGGGACCTGCTTGTAGAGGATGCTAATTGGTTTCTTGCTGGTAATTTTTCACCCCTAAGTGAACAAGAAAGAGGGTATCTCAGAGGCTCATCTGCCTTGCAGGTTCATTGCAGGCAAATGAATATCTGTGTCCAGGGAGAGATGGAGATTGTCTTCTCCAAAGAGAACATAATCTCATTTGTCACAAACAAAGATTTCATTCCTGGCAGTCCTGCAGAGGGGGAAGGGGATAAAGGTCACTTCCAAAATTGCGTGGGAGCTCTACCTCTTACACACTCTCAGTAAGTCCAGGGGTCGTGGAGCTTGGGTAGATTTAATCCTCATTTTCTCACTGAGCAGTCTGGGGAGAGGAATAGGGATGAAACGTTAGCCGTGGAAACTGTGAAAAGAGCTCTGTTCTCAGTGGGAGGGATGAGGTTGAACAATGGAAAGGATAACTGTAAGAATGGCTCCCCTTTAGAACTCTTTCTGTCTCTTGTGTGTGCATCTCTTATTGCAGTGTCCTATATGCATCCTATTATCCAATTGTGTCCTTGAGGAGAGAGGCTTTATATAACATTCGCAAACACTCACAAATCGCTTACTACATGCCAGGCATTGTTCTATTTGCTTTCCCCACATTAACTCATTTAATCCTTACAGCAACCTTGTAAGATAGGTGTGTTATTATTCCCATTTCGTGGTTGATGGAATCAAAAGGCAGAGGTCATGTAGATGGAGGTAGGAAGCCTGACAGAGTCCCACGCCACTGCTTGTATATCTCAAACCCCTAACACAGTATGGGCTTAATGCATTTTATTGAACTAAGTGCAAAAAAAGTGACGATGCTGATGCTGTGAGCCTATAAAATACTAAGTGCACCAAGAATACTCGCTAAAGAAATGACTTACCATAGGCTCTGCCACAAAGGTGACTGGTGTAAAGCAATCCTACAACACAGCAAAAGCTGCCACCCACCTGGAGGTAACTCTAGGAATGGAGAGGTAACCATAGAGACGCTGCCTCATGTACTTGTCACTGCAAATCTATCTCTGAACTTTAATTGGGCTCCGTTACTTGGGGCATTTGAGTTTCTTCTGACATCATGACCTCTTTTCCATTCTTCTTATGATCACCTCTATTCAATGACTGGTTACTTCCTCCTCAAATGACGAATTAACGACACTGGTCCCATCTCTCTGAACTCTAAGCCACCATATGCATTGCTGCTAGATTAATCTTTCTGGCCGGGCGCAGTGGCTCACGCCTGTAATCCCAGCACTTTGGGAGGCTGAGGTGGGAGTATCACTGAGGTTGGGAGTTTCCAGACCAGCCTGACCAACATGGAGAAACCCCATCTCTGCTAAAAATAAAAAATTAGCTGGGCATGGTGGCACATGTCTATAATCCCAGCTACTTGGGAGGCTGAGGCAGGAGAATCACTGGAACCTGGGAGGCAGAGGTTGTGGTGACCTGAGATAGCACCATTGCACTCCAGCCTGGGCCACAGGAGTGAAACTCCATCTCAAAAAAGAAAAAACATCTTTCTAAAACACAATTCTAATACAGTAAAAATTTTGCATCACCCACTGCCTTTCAAATTCAAAGTTCTCAGTCTGATTCCTCTCTCTCCCTTTGATCCCTGCACGCTGACCACTTCCTCCTCACAAACACACTTTTGCATATTTACATCTTATCTCAGAGTGGTCAAACCTGGTGTCCCTGGCTCTAGGCTTCTCTGGTGAAAGAGACTAAAAGGAGAAAGACAGACAGACCTAGCATTCACACTTCTGCACTTCACTCAGAGTAGCAAGAACTCGGGCAAGTTAATCAATCTCTTCGAGTCTTAGTTTCCACATCAGTAGAAGAACAATTCTATCTATCACGCAGAATTGTTAAGACTAAGATTAGAGATGATTTATCTGGCCAACATGCATTTGTTGAGCACCTATTATGTGGCGGCCCTAGAGATGTTGAACAGACATGGAGCTGGCCTTCTAATGAAGGTGAAAGAGACATGAAACAAATAAGCAAGTATTTATAAAGTGCTCAGTGCACGTCTGACACATAGTTCTCTCAATGAATGTTTTTTTTCAGTTATTTCAAAAGGCCTAATAATAGATGTATATTTATCTACCCAAGATAGTGCTGAGCAGAAATGTCTAGTGTCTTTGGATTCAGCTGGAATATTCAGAAAGTTCCATGAAAGAAGAGGCAGTATCAGGCCAGGTGTAGTGGTTCATGCCTGTAATCCCAGCACTTTGGGAGGCCGATGCAGGTGGATCACAAGGTCAGGAGTTGAAGACCAACCTGGCCAAGATGGTGAAACCCCGTCTCTACTAAAAATACAAAAAAAATTAGTCAGGCGTGGTGGTGGGTGCCTGTAATCTCAGCTACTCGGGAGGCTGATGCAGAAAACTCCTTGAACCCGGGAAGCAATGGTTGCAGTGAACCGAGATCACACCACTGCACTCCAGCCTGGGTGACAGAGCGAGACTCCATCTCAAAGAAAAGGAAAGAAAACAAAAGAAAAAAGAAAGAGAAAAGAAAAGAAAGAAGAGATAGTATCTATCAATGTACTATCAATGTATTTCAATTACCAGGCATAGCACCATACAGACAGCAAGTACTAAATACTTGTTTGTTGAATAAATGTTGGCTAATGCATGACAATCATGACCTTTAATCAACAGTTTTATTGCCTTTAATTATAAATAGGTAAACAGATTACTTAAGACATCTTGGTCGGGTATGCTGGCTCATGCCTGTAATCCCACCACTTTGGGAGGCTGAGGCAGGCGGATCACCTGAGGTCAAGAGTTTGAGACCAGCCTGACCAACGTGGTGAAACCCTGTCTCTACTGAAAATACAAAAATTAGCCAGGTGTGATGGCGGGCGGCTGTAATCCCAGCTGCTTGGGAGGCTGAGGCAGGAGAATCGCTTGAACACGGGAGATAGAGGTTGCAGTGAGCCGAGATCACGCCACTGCACTCCAGCCTGGGTGACAGAGTGAGACTTGCCACAAAAAAAAAAAAAAAAAAAAAAAAGAAAGAAAGAACGAAAGAAAAGAATAGAAAAGAAAAAGGTTCCAAAACCCTTATGTCATTCATCACCTGCTGGCTGGGGCCTAGAGTCTACACGGTTTGTGTGTAGGTTTGGTTCAAGGCCTGCTCCCCTACTCACTAGCAGTGCAGTTGGTGGTGAGGCTCTTAAATTTAGATTCTATTTCCCATCTTTAAAATGGAGATGGTAGAGATAATATGCTCCTCTTAAGGGCTTTGTGAGGCTCAAATATAAGAATACATATAGATTGCTGAGAATAATGCCTGCTACACAGTAAATGTCAATAAATATTAGAATTAATGGTATGGCCACCACAGCGTCATCCCGTTGCCAAAGGTTTTGTCCATTTGTTCACACCGAGGGAAAGATAACCTATTGATTATGGTCTGCCATTTACCCCACAGTGAGGATGACTCTTCAATTCCACCCTATTAGAGACAGGAACCTGAAAGCAAAGATGACTAAGACGTGATTCCTGTCTTCCAAGAACATTCGATCTGGTCCAGTGAATCCGGTTCCTAATGGCTGATAATGGTACAAGAATTTGCAGTTTACAAAGCACTTTCTCATATACCATTCTGTGCATCTTCACAGCTCTGTAAGAAAAGATGTTATCAGCCCAGTTTGGAATTGAGGAAACATGTTTGCTTAAGGTAAGCGCCTCACAAAGGTCACATAGCTAGGGAGTGGCAAGGTCAGGATCAGAACATGTGTCCTGTTCACAAGGCCATTCCTGTGGGACCCGAGAGAATGGATTTTGATAAGTGGGAGGG
Source organism: Cacajao melanocephalus (assembly GCA_963573385.1). Lineage (NCBI taxonomy): Eukaryota > Metazoa > Chordata > Mammalia > Primates > Pitheciidae > Cacajao > Cacajao melanocephalus. Next base: position 17,386 of record CAUYLG010001622.1, on the reverse strand, counting down.
GACCAAGGGCCTAGGATTCCTGAGAGAGCTCAGAGAGTAGAAGAAGGAGCAAGCTGGATGCAAGTAACCACTTCCTCCTCCTCTGTCCTACCAGCAGTGGAAGGCAAGTGACAGTTATCAGCGAAATGGCCAGCGGCGGGGAGAGCTCCCTGGGGAGAGGTCTTGTCTGCAGGAGTCTCCTTTGATTACTGGCCTCTCCTCAACCCCCTTGCTGTTTCCCCACTGTCCCAGTTTTATCAAAGGGCAATTAAGCCCCTTTTTCTCAACCATCTAAGGAGGCTACATTTGTCACTCAGGTCTTTCATTTTCAGGTCTGCCTTCTTCTCCTTTTCTTTTCTTTTCTTTTTTTTTTTTTTTTTGAGACATAGTCTCGCTCTGTCTCCCAGGCTGGAGTGTGGTGGCCCAATCGATCTCAGCTCACTGCAACCTCCGCCTCCCCGGTTCAAGCGATTCTCCTGCCTCAGCCTCCCAAGTATAGCTGGGACTACAGGCACATGCCACCGCGCTTGGCTAATTTTTTGTATTTTTAGTAGAGACGGGGTTTCACCATGTTAGCTGGGATGGTCTCGATCTCCTGACCTCAAGATCTGCCTGCCTCTGCCTCCCAACGTGCTGGGATTAGAGTCATGAGCCACCACACCTGGCCTTTTTTTTTTTTTAAGCAACGAATGAGTCCTCCTCTAATTAGAGTTTTGCAGTCACCTATAATAAGGCCCAGTTAGTGCTTTAGAGTAGGATGCTTTTAACCTATTTCACCTTGTAATTAGGGACATCTACCCAGGTATACATGCCCAGGAAGCAGACACAGATAAGGGGAGAGGGTGGGGGCTGGGTCAAAGGCACACATGGATATATGTACACACAAGCACACACATACACACAGGACTGCATGCTTGCTGGGTCCATGCGTGGGGACGTCTGTGAGTCAGCAGATGCACTGCTGCCCTTGTACAATGCTGGAGCCATGCGGTTGTAAGGAGAGCATTTGGCTGTATGTTCCAGTATACTTGGGAACAGGTGGGTGTGGAGGGAGTTCTAGCTGCATGTGAATGTGTTAAGGGAGGGGAATAGGCAAGCTGAAAATTGGTGAGCTCCTATAACTTCTATCCAAGGAAGGCATTTATTTTTAATAGATAATACATGGCACATGGTTCCAAATTCAAAAGGTACAAAAAGCTATACAGTGAAAAGAGCTCTTCCTCCTCCCCATCCCCAGTCATCCAAATCTCTTCTCTAAAAGTAATTTTGGATTGGGTGCGGTTGCTCATGCCTGTAACCCCAACACTTTGGGAGGCTGAGGTGGGCAGATCACTTAAGGTTAGGAGTTCAAGACCAGCCTGGCCAACATGGTGAAATCCTGTTTCTACTAAAAATACAAAGCTTAGCCAGGCATGGCCGTGCACGCCTGTAGTTCTAGCTACTTGGGAAGCTGAGGCAGGAGAATCGCTTGAACCCAGGAGGCAGAGGTTGCAGTGAGCCAAGATTGCGCCACTGCACTCCAGCCTGGGCAACAGAGTGAGACCCCATCTAAAAAAAAAAAAAAAAAGGTAATCTCAAGCAACAAGAAAAACAAAGGCAATCTTTATTGCCAGAGATATTTGAAATACAGTTTTCCGAACAGAGTGATAGCCAAGTGTACACCTTGTTCTAAACCTTGCTATTTTCATTTGAAAATAGATCAGTTGTCTGTTATTAACAGGCTTGGTCTGTGTTCCACAATCTGTCTATACAGAGCAAAATAGCTCTATCTTTTTAATGCCTATATTGTGTTTTGTGTTCATAGCACTATTGCTTAATTTACAATACTCTTGTGAAGTAAAAATGTTTTTTTCCCATTTTAGGAAAGATATTTCTCTCTCTTATATTTCTCTCTCTCTCTCTTTTTTTTTTTTTTTTTGAGACAGTGTCTCACTCTGTCACCCAGGCTGGAGTGCAGTGGTGCGATCTTGGCTCACTGAAACCTTTGCCTCCTGGGTTCAAGCGATTCTCCCGCCTCAGCCTCTTGAGTAGCTGGGATTACAGGTGTGCACCACCACAACTGCCTAATTTACCTGGCTAATTTTTGTTTCTTTTTTAAGTAGAGATGGGGTTTCACCATGTTAGCCAGGCTGGTCCTGAACTCCTGACCTCAAGTGATCAACCCACCTTGGCCTCTCAAGTGTTGGGATACAGGCGTGAGCCACTGCACCCAGCCTTCTCTCATTTTCATGCCAAGGAATCTTTAGCAGGTTCAGAGCAATTCAGACAAGTCTAGACCCTGAGAACCTCAGGCAGGAATTCCAGGAATTCCTCCTTAGAGCAGGAGGGAAAGGCAGTTAGGTGAAGGATCTGCCTTAGTGGGGATGGGGCTGCAGGTGTAGTTGGAATTCTGAGACGCTGGACATTAGAGGTGCCTGAAATTTCCTTGCTTGGTTAGAATGCCCTACAGTGGCCAGTCAGTCTGTAAACACTTACTGAGCACTTATTAGTGATCTATTGCTTCATAACAACTTACTCCAAACTTAGTGGCCCACAAAAACGGTAATCAATTTTTATCTCTAATGATATATGTGAGTCGGGAATTCCAAAGCAGCTTGGGTGGGTGTTTCTGGCTCGGACCTCAGGAAGTGGTAGTCAACACGTCAGCCAGTGCTGCAGTCACCTGAAGGCTTGACTGGGGACAGAGGATCCATGTTTTCAAGGTGGCTCGCTCACACGGCTGGCAAGTTGGTGCTGGCTTTCAGCTGGAGCCTCTGTTCCTCTCCCTGTGCATCTCTCCACAGAGCTGCTTGAGTGTATTTGTTTTGAAATTGCTACACAATTACCACAAACATAATAGTTTAAAACAGCACCCATTTATTATCTCACAGTTCTGTAGGTCAAAAGTCCAGGCAGGCTCAACTGGTCTCTCTGCTTTCAAGGTCAAAATCAAGGTGGCTCATCTCAGTTCTTACTGGGAGGCTCTAGGGAAGATTATGCTTCCAAACCCATTGGGGTTGTTGCCAGAATTGTTCCTTGCAGTTATATAGGACTGAGGTCTCCATTTACTGGCAAGCTGTTAGCTGAGGGCTGCTCTCAGCTTCCAGAGCCCACACTCAAGCCTAGGGGCTCCCTCTATTGTTAAATCAGCAACAAAGCATCAGGTTGTTCTTGAGCTTTGAATCTCTCTGACTTCCTTTTCTGCCCCCAACTGAAGAAAACTCTCAGCTTTTAAAGGGCTCATAGGATTAGATTGGGCCCACTCAATCTTCCCGTTGTAACATCAACTGATTAGTAAACTTAATTACATCTGCAAAATCTTTCTTGCCACGCAACATGAGATAGTGATGCAAGGCTGAGCATGGTGGCTCACACTTGTAATCCCATCACTTTGGGAGGCCGAGGTGGGCAGATCACTTGAGGTCAGGAGTTCAAGACCAGCCTGGTCAAGATGGCAAAACCCCACCTCTATTAAAAATACACACACACACACACACAAATTAGCTGGGCATAGTGGCACACACCTGTAGTCCCAGCTATTTGGGAGGCTGAGGCAGGGGAATCGCTTGAACCTAGGAAGTGGAGGTTGCAGTGAGCCTATATCATGCCACTGCACTCCAGTCTGGGTGACAGAGAGAGACTCTGTCTCCAAAAAAAAAAAAAAAAAAAAAATAGTGATTGGAACATACTAGAGTGCAAAGATACAGGGGTCGGCAGAGTATGAGATTTCCAGTTGTTCTTCATCTTCACTAACACTTGTTAGTATCTTCTTTTCTCATTTGTACTATCCTGGCTGGCCATTTAATACCATTCATTAATTCAGCAAACACTTATTGAGTCTTTACGACTTTGTGCTGAGTGCCCAAAATCATGTAAACATGAATCAAGTAGGTACTCAATAGATATTTGTTGGCTGATTTTCCAGATGTTGGAGACATACAATTAATTAGACATGGACTCTGCTCAAGGAGCTTAAAAGTAAATATGTAGCTGGGTGCGGTGGCTCACACTTGTAATCCCAGCACTTTGGGAAGCCAAGGCAGGTGGATCACCTGACATCGGGAGATCAATATCATCCTGGCTAACATGGTGAACCCCTATTTCTACCAAAAATACAAAAATTAGCCGGGCGTAATGGTACATGCCTGTAATCCCAGCTACTTGGAAGGCTGAGTAAGGAGAATCACTTGAACCAGGCAGGCAGAAGTTGCATGAGCCGAGATTGCACCTTTGCACTCCAGCCTGGGCAATAACAGCAAAACTCCATCTCCAAAATAAACAAACAAACAAAAAAGTAAATATGTAGAGAATGACTGATGACCAGCACATAAATAACACAGTAAAAAAAAAAGCAATAAGGGCCGGGTGCAGTGGCTCACGCCTGTAATCCTAGCACTTTGGGAGGCCGAGGTGGGTGGATCACCTGAGATCAGGAGTTCAAGACCAGCCTGGCCATCATAGTGAAACCCCATCTTAAAAAAAAATAATAATAAATTAAAAAAAGAAAAAGGAAAAAAAAAGCAATAAGGGCCAAAAGGATGGGAATTCCGAAGAAAGAGAAAATGTCTTTTAATTTAGGAAGAGTCAAATCAAGGGAAATGTCTTGGAGTAAGTGGCATCTGAATGGGTTTTGTAAGAAAAAATTAGGATTTAGATATGCAGAGGTAATGGAGAACAGTGATAGTGGCTAATATTTCAATTAGATAGAATAGCATGAGTGCGGCCGGGCACAGTGGCTCACACCCGTAATCCTAGCACTTTAGGAGGCTGAGGTGGATGGATTGCTTGAGCTCAGGAGTTCAAGACCAGCCTTCAACATGGTGAAACCCCAACTCTATAAGAAAATACAAAGATTAGCCAGGCATGGTACACATGCCTGTAGTTCCAGCTACTTGGTAGGCTGAGGCAGGAGGATCCCTTGAGCCTAGAAGATCAAGGCTGCAGTGAGCCAAAATTGTACCACTGCACTCCAGCCTGGGTGACAGAGTGAGACCCTGTCTAAAAAAAAAAAAAAAAAAAAAAGGAAGAAAGAAAAGAAATTTCAGTGATAGAATTTTCTAGTCTGAGAACTGCACACTAGGGGGTTTCTGAACACTTTCAATGCCCAGAGGTGTTTTATTTGGTCTTCTCAATGTTTTTAAAAAATTTAAATTTGAATGCATTTCATAGAGCATGCATTTTGTAATTCTAGTTTAGTCAATACAAGATCCTGTTGTATTAAACCTCTCTTCAGCATCTTCATGGATTTATGGTATCCACCTGACATCTGAGGGATTTGTGTTTGAGAACATGGAGCTCAATCCGTTTGTTTTACACATAAGAAAACTAAAACTCCAAAAAAAAAAAAAAATAAATAACTCAAGAAAGTACTGAGAGTCAGTGGTGGAGTTTCTACCTGAATTTCAGCCTCTTGATGTCCTGTCTGAACTTCTTTGGCAGAACCTTATAGACCAAGGAGCTCAGTCACTCTTACATAAACTCGCTTTGGCTGTCAACCAATATGTGTGTGTTTTTCCTTGAGAGAAGTTTTAAAAAGGAAGATGGAAGGAGTTCAAGATTTCTAGGCAAAGAAGAGGACAGAGGCTGAAATGTGCTTCCTTTTCTTCATTTTGCTTGGACTTAAATGGCAGGAAATTTCTTAACTAAAATTAAAAGGTAACTAGAATATCTCTTCCCATCTCATGAATACGTTGCTTTCTAAAGTCAACCGAACCCAAGCTGCTGACTTTTAAAATGGGGCCGCTGGAGAAAAAAAAGAATAAAAAGAAAAACAGTTTAAAAAAAAAAAAAAAAAGGTTGGGGGGTGGCCGCAGGAGACTCTAAAGCGCCACCTCGTGGCCATATTCAGCACAAGCGAAAAGGAAAAGGGATTGCGGTGAGATGTTTGGTCCAGGTAGGTCTGATAGCACAGAAAACTCAGTGACAAAATACCACTCAGTGACAAAAGTGGTATTAAAAGTAACAAGGTTTTATTTGACCTGCAGCCAAAGCAATGGGAAGTTCAATGGAGGTGGGTTAGATTGAAGCTGGGACTTTTAAAGCACTTGTGAGAATTTCTTCCCATAGGATCAAGGAAACAGGTGATACAGCAACAGATAAGGACATCCGGAGAAAGGAGTAAGGTAGGAAGAGATGATGGTTCTAATCTTCCTACAGGCTCCGGAGTACTTAGCCTGGGGATATTTCTCCAACCTTCAAGGTGTCTGCAAGAGAGAGAGACAGTTCCATATAGACGGTGTTTTTCTATATATATATATATATACACACACATATATATATACACACACACATATGTATATACATATATATATGCGTGTGTGTGTATATATATATATATTTGAGACAGAGTCTCACTCTGTCTCCCAGGCTGGAATGCAGTGGCGCAGTCTCGGCTCACTGCAACCTCCACCTCCCGAGTTCAAGCGATTCTCCTGCCTCAGCCTCCCAAGTAGCTGGGACTACAGGCACATGCCATGACACCCAATTATTTTTTTGTCTTTTTAGGTAGAGATGAGGTTTCACTGTGTTAGCCAGACTGGTCTCGATCTCCTGACCTCGTGATCTGCCCACCTTGGCCTCCCAAAGTGCTGGGATTACAGGCGTGAGCCACTGTGCCTGGCCTTTTTCAATATATTTTTACAAATATCATTTATGTTTAAAAATATGCATTGAATTTATTTCAAGTTAATAACATAACCACAATAAAAGAGGTGGGAAAAGGAAGTACCTTTGGACTGTTATTTAACTACGTACTATAAAGGTAAAGAGCACACAATATTTTACTTTAGTAAAATTGACTTTAGTAAATTTGTTTTTCACAGCCTATAAATTAGAAATTCCAAAACTGTTTTATATGTAGTGTTGAACAAATAAGTAAATATATTGTGAATAATAAGCACCAATTTTTTTTTTTTTTTTTTTTTTTTTTTGAGACAGAGGAGAGGGAGTCTCGCTCTGTTGCCAGGCTGGATTGCAGTGGTGCAATCTCAGCTCACTGCAAACTCCACCTCCCAGATTCAAATGATTCTCCTGCCTCGGCCTCTCCAGTAGCTGGGATTACAGGCATGCACCACCACATCCGGCTACCTTTTGTATTTTTTGTAGAGCCAGGATTTTACCATGTTGGCCGGGATGGTCTCAATCTACTGACCTCATAATCTGCCCCACTTGGCCTCCCAAAGTGCTGGGATTACAGGCATGAGCCACCGTACCTGGCAGCACCAAATTTTTTACTATCAGAAAAAGGAATTAAACACAAGAAAGGGAAATAATAGAATGAACCCTAACTGCTGGAATGGAACTGGAGATATCAATATAAAGTCATAGTTTTTTTTTTTTTTAGACAGAGTTTCACTCTGTTGCTCAGGCTGGAGTGCAGTGGCCTAATCTCGGCTCACCACAACCTCCACCTCCCGAGTTCAAGCAATTCTCCTGCTTCAGCCTCCCAAGTAGTTAGGACTACAGGTGTGCACCACCATGCCAGCTAAATTTTGTATTTTTAGTAGAGATGGGTTTTCAATATGTTGGCCAGGCTGGTCTTGAACTCCTGACCTTGTGATCTGCCCACATCAGCCTCCCAAAGTCGTGGGATCACAGGTGTGAGCCACCGCACCCGGCACTGTCATAGCTGTTAATAGAGAGAGAAGTAAAGATGTGTGTAAGTGTATACATACGTGTATTTCCTAGCCCTGCCCACTGAGTGAGGAAACAATGACACCCCAGTAGCAGTAAGCATCTAGTGCCCAGATCTTTCTCAATACTATTCTCCAGTAAAAAGAAACCTGGTCTACTTAAAGAGATAGCTGATTACATGGCTGGGACAGGGAAGAACAGAATGAACATAGGGCATCTTGTGGAGCTAGTAACTAAGGAAGTGCTCAAAAAATGATGGACACATGTTGAAACGATACAAGCCAACTTGGTAGGGCTCCTAGATCTGGGACAATTTGAACAACAAAAATTTTTAAAAGATAATAATAAATGTTAACTCACAGATTAAAACCAATATTCATGAGTCCATATTTATTTAAATAAAAAATTGAATAAACAAATAAATGAGGAAGAAAGGAAAGCTCTTTCTTCCTCATTTATTTGTTTGAAAAGCACTCCAATTAATAAATGCAGAAGGAGTGATGCAAGTAGCAAGTCACTAATTGCAAAGATCACAGTAAAAATTGTTTCAATAAAGTATCAATGGATGCTAAAATTCATGGATGAAATTAGTACCAGAAACATGATATTTATATAGTCTCTAAGTATTTTTCTATAAGATGTTTATTAATTACAGTGAGAAAAGTCATAACATCACAATATAGAAACGTGGCATATATAGCCTTAACCAAGTGATTAAAGTTTATTGTGTACCTCCTGATACGATGCACTGAGGAGGACATGGCATCCCTTATGTGGTATCCTTACCAAAAATGAGTTTACCTGAATTTAATGGCAAGGAATGCAGACATACCCAAATGGAGAAATATTCTACAAAATAACTGACAGTTGCTCTTCAAAGGTGTCAAGGTTGGGAAAGATAAAGAAAAACTGAGACATTGTCCCAGCTTAAACCAGGCTTATAAATAAAGGCAATCTGTAATCCTGATTTGGATCATGGATCATAAAAAGGACAGTATTGAAACAGATAACAAGAATTAAATGGGATAGTAATGAATTAAGTAGTAATGTTAATTTCCCAATTTTATCCTTGTACTGTTGTTATATAATATGTTAACATTTGAAGAAGTTAAGTAAAGAGGATATAGAAACTCTTTGTACTATTTTTGTAAGTCTTACATAATTTACAATAAAAAGTTTTTAAAAACTATGCAAGAATTATGAATCATTCACTGTGTATAAGGCATTTTACCAGAATATAAATTCTCAAGAAATATGTATCCTGGAGAGGCGTGGTAGCTCACACCTGTAATCCCAGCACTTTGGGAGGCCAAGACGGGTAGATCACCTAAGGTCAGAAGTTTGAGACCAGCCTGACCAATGTGTTGAAACCCTGTCTCTACTAAAAATGCAAAAATTAGCTGGGTGTGGTGGTGGGCACCTGTAATCCCAGCTACTCGGGAGGCTGAGGCAGGAGAATCACTTGAACCCAGGAGATGGAGGTTGCAGTGGGCCAAGATCATGCCATTGCACTCCAGCCTGGGCAACAGAGTGAGACTCCATCTCAAAAAATAAAAAAATAAAAAATAAATATGTATCCTGTACATTAGAGAACTTTAAACACAATATCAAGTTATTAATCAGAGCGTTGTCCTTCTACAAGCTAAAAATCTAGTAACTTTCTTCTTTTTCATCTCATGTATCTCTATCTTAATTAATTAATTAATTGATTTGTTCATTCATTGATTTTTTTAAATTAAAAGACTATGGGCTAGGCCTCATGCTGGGAACACAATAACAAATAAGCCAGACATAATTCCTACCTTCCATGAATTAAAAGTCATACGGAGATATAATTAAAGACAATTACAGTATATAATAAATGCCATGATGTGTTAAGCAATTTCAGGCAGCAGAACATGGCAGTTAGCACAAATTCTAGAGCCATATTGTCTGGGTTCAAATCCGTGCTCCACCACCAGCTGTGTGACTTTGGGAAAGTTACTTAACCTCTCTATGCCTCAATTTTCTCATCTGTACAGTAAGAATAACCATAGTATCTACATCATATGGTTGTTGTGAAAATAAGGAGTTAATTTTATAAAGTTGCACTTAGAATGGTGCCTGGTGAATCGTCTGAGCTCAGGAGTTTGAGACCATCCTGGGCAACATGGTGAAACCATGTCTCTACAATAAAAGAAGAAAAAAAATTAGCCGAGCATGGTGGTGCGTACTATAGTTCCAGCTACCTGGGATGCTAAGGTTGGAAGACCAATTGAGCCTGAGAGGTTAAGGCTGCAGTGAGCCATGATAACACCACTGCACTCCAGACTGGGTGGCAGAGCAAGACCCTGTCTCAAAAAAAAAAAAAAGGTGCCTAGCACACAGTAAGTCTAGAAAATGAATGGGTACACATCAGTTGGGCGGGGCGGGGGATCTACTGTGTGAAGAAGGGGAGTATTTAAGAAAAAAGTGTTCCAGAGGAAGTGGCATGTAAGCTGAGACCCAAAAGGCAGAACAATCAGGCTTTGCAAAGGCCCGGAATTGAGACAGGGCAAAGAAATTTGCAAAACTGAAAGAGTAAGCGGCCCAAGTGATGAGTGGTGAGAAATGACATTAGAGATAAGTAGGGACTGGATCCTATACGGCCTTTTCAGCGGAGTGAAAGAGTCTGGACTTCACCTTTAAGGCTGTGGGAAGCCATGGTGAGATTGAGGCAGGAGGAGCATCTCAGCTGGCCCTTTAGAAAGATTTCTAGGCCAGGCGCAGTGACTCACACCTGGCATCCCAGCACTTTGGGAGGCCGAGGTGGGCGGATGTCAGGAGTTCAAGACCAGCCTGGTCAACATGGCGAAACCCTGTCTCTACTAAAAATACAAAATTAGCCGGGTGTGGTGGCACACACCTATAGTCCCAACTACTCGGGAGGCTGAAGCAGGAGAAGCGCTTGTACCTGGGAGGCAGAGGTTGCAGTGAGCTGAGATCGCGCCACTGCACTCCAGCCTAGGTAATGGAGGGAGACTCCATCTCAAAAAGAAAAAAAAAAGAAATATTTCTAAGGCAGCCAAGTGGAGATTTATAGTGGAGATTCATAGCGCCACTGGAGCCAGAAGAGGCAAAAGGCTTTTGTGGTGATCCAAAGAGGAGATGGCGATGTGCTGGACAAAGAGAAGTAGACAGTTCAGAAAGATCGTTAGAAGGTTGAAGCCTTTTGCTTTCCACTAAGATGTGAAAACTATGAGAAATTTTCAACAGCTTTATTGAGAGGTTAGGCACATACCATACAATTCGCCCCTTTAAAGGGTACAATTGAATAGCTTTTAATATATCCACAGTTGAGCATCTATTGCCACAATAGATTTTAGAACATTTTTGTCAACCAAAACAAAATCCCATAGCCATTAGCAGTCACTCCATATTTCTCCCCAAACTCGCTCCCCCAGGCCCTAGGCAACCACCAGTCTACTTTCTATTTCTATAGATTTCCCTATAGACATTTCATATAAATAGAATCATACAATATGGTCTTTTATGACTGGCTTCTTTCACTCCACATGATGTTTTCAAGGTTCTTCTATGTTGCAACATGTATCACTACTTCATTCCTTTATGGCTGAATAATATTCCATTGTATAGATATACCACGTTTTATTTATCCATTCAATAGTTGATGGACATTTGGAGTGTTGACACTTTTTGGCTCCTATGAAGAATACTGCTATGAACATTCATGTACACATTTCTGTGTGGATGGATGCTTTCATTTCTCTTGATATATGGAGTGGAATTTCTAGGTCACGTGGTAACACTATGTTGAACTTTTTGAGGAATCACAAAGTGACTGCACTATTTTACATTCCTATCAGCAGTGTATGAGGGGTTCAAATTTTTAATATCTTTGCTAACACTTATTATTATTAGCCTTTTGTATTGTAGCCATCCTGATTGGTGTGTAATGGTATTTCATTGTTGTTTCTGGTTGCAATTCCCTTATGGCCAATGAGGTTAACATCTTTTCATATGCTTATTTTGGAGCTCGCCTACCAGGTTCAAGCTATACTCCTGCCTCAGGCTCCCAAGTAGCTGGGATTACAGGCACACACCACCACACCTGGCTAGTTTTTGTATTTTTAGTAGAGACAGGGTTTCACCATGTTGGCCACGCTGGTCTTGAGCTCCTGATCTCAGGTGATCCGCCTGCCTCGGCCTCCCAAAGTGCTAGGTTTACAGGCGTGAGCCACCGTGCCCGGCCTAAAAACATTTTTAAACAACACAAAATTGTTAGTGCTATTAAATGTATCTGGTAACGGATTCCAATAGTATTTTAATTAATACTTTGGAACAATAAGCATTTTTAGTGCTTTTGAGAGTGTGAGGAAAGGGAGAGCAGAGAGTGACTTGCCGCAGGGGTGCTGCCTGGAGACCCAGTGGGTGATCTGTGGGAGTAACACAGTTCCGGCTTCTCCGCTCTGGAAAGCCAGAGTCAGTTTCAGATGTAGGCAATTTACATTTATAGACCTGGCCAAGCAAATTGGACAGTTTAAGTGAGCACTGAGTGAATGGGAACATAAATATGTTGGGGCCTATAAATGGTCATATTTATGGAGTGCAGTAAAATCCATATCTCTCCCCACTTGGAGAACTCTTGCCAACTGGATTGAATGCAGTGGTCATGATACTGAGTGCTGAAACCACAGGAGAGGCAAACTCAGCCCTTGATATTTAACTTCCAACGTCTGTAGTACTATTTCAGATGCACTTCAATATTCAGTATCCCATGGTAGACAACAGGTAGTAGGTGCTAAGAAACATCAACAACAACAAAACACAAATAAACAAAGAAGCAAACCCCCCAAACCAAAAAACAAACCACTTCCTTTTGAACTCATTCATAAATCTCCAAAATCTGTACCAGACTGCCAAACTCAGCCTAATTTTTGAGAAAATATACTCCATATGTCATTTGATAGGAAGAGAAAGACTAAGCCGACTCTAGGTAATAAAAAATGGAACCAGCCCCACGGCACAGCACTCACTACTGTTTTATTCATTATGGTAGGTCCTGTTTTGGTAGTTGTAGGAGCGAAGTGAAGATTGGAGCTTGGTTTACTTTACAGTCAGAGTACTGGAATAGATTTAGCCTTCCAAATCTAGGAAGCACGGTCCTCCAGCTGTCGAACTCTAGTATGAGCTAGCATCATGCTGTCTGCGTCATGAGCAGGGAGCAAGCTCACTAAGCCAGAAGTCTTCCTAAAAGACACTAGAGAAGTCCAAGAACAGATCCTCTCCTCCTCTTTCTGTGTCACAGTGAGCAAACACCATCTCCCTGTGGAAATATTCTCCAATTCACTGGAGATCCCAAAATCCCAAGGATAAAGAAAACTTGGGATTCTGATCATGGATGTGGATCAAATTTTCACACTCCCTTAATTAATGCTGATTGCGTTTAATTTCACCACTGCTGATCTCAGCAAACTTCAACATTGACTATTTTTTTCTCCACTAAGAAGTAGGTTAAGGGCAGTTTAAGTGCTCTAGTTTTTACCAAGTGATAAAATCATGTCTAATTGACTAAAATGAAACTTTATTTCTTGTTTCTTTTTACTTTTCATTTGTAAGTCATTTCAAACTAGAGAAAAAGTTGCAAAAATTAAGAATAGTACGAAGAACCACTGATTGTTAAGATTTTGGGCAATCCATTTTATGTCCACCCGGTGACTCCTAAAATTGAATTAGCCCTGCTCCTCCTGATTTGGGGCTATTTGACATGTAGACTTATAGACAAAAGCACCATCATTACTAGCTGTACATTGTTTGGTATGATGGAGCCCAAACCATTCTCTTGCACTGGTCATTGATTGTTCCCTGTTTCCAACGAATTATTAAATCTAAATCCTATGCTTAGTGGAATACTATTTGGGTGGCCCACTAAGCAGCTTGGCTAACTTCACACATCTTATGAGGCTGAACTTTGGGCTCCAAGTACTAAACTGAATACAATTCTAGGCCTTTCAATTCAGAGAAAAATACAAAAACACCGTAAAGGCCCTAAGATTTCCTAGCTTTGGCTCTTGCACTCCATCTTGTGGCTAAAAGTTGGTCTTGAGCTGTTTTAAATTGAATACACCAATCGTTAAAATCAGTTACATAACATAGAACCTTCAGAGCATTAAACTGATTTAAGCAAAAGAAAGGCATGAACATTATACCCATGAAAATATACTACCTCCATAGAAAAAAGCCATTTACAGGATCAGAAGAAAGATGTCTACAAAGCTGAAATGACATCCTGCACTTACCTAGAACACCAATCTGTGAAGCCCTTGCCAGGGGTAGGCAGGTCAAGGTTTTATGGCCAGGCGACCCAGGCAGGGCAGAAAGAGGTGCGGGGAATGCTGCGGGGAGGGGCTAGTCACAGGAAGCCATGGTCTGATTATTGCGATTTTACTTTACATCTTAAGTAACCTTTCTCCAAGACATCACCTCTGAGATCTACACTCCTTGAAGGCAAGAACTGAGTCCAGTTCATCTTTGTATCATCCACGGACCACATAGTTTCTTGTTGAATGAGTGAATTAACAATGAGCCACTAATGTATTCACTTTTTAAAAAAAACACATGTGCAGCCATGCTATTTAAACTAATCTGAAACACAAATATTAAATTTAGAAATTTATCTAGAAATGGCCCGGCACGGTGGCTCACACCTGTAACCCCAGCACTTTGGGAGGCTAAGGTGGGCAGATCACGAGGTCAGGAGTTTGAGACCACCGTGACCAACATGGTGAAACTCCATCTAAACTAAAAATACAAAAATTAGCTGGGCATGGTGGTGGGCGCTTATAATCCCAGCTGTTTAGGGGGCCGAGGCAGGAGAATTGCCTGAACCTAGGAGGTAGAATTTGCAGTGAGCCAAGATCATGCCACTGCACTCCAGCCTGGGAGACAGGGCGAGACTCGGTCTCAAAAAAAAAATTGTATATATATATATATATGTATATATATATATATGTATATATATATGTGTATATATATATGTATATATATGTGTATATATATGTATATATATATGTATATATATATGTATATATATATATGTATATATATATGTGTATATATATATATGTATATATATATAGTCACATTTTTCAATGTGCTCCTGAGATGGAACCTATTTGTGGAAACAAGTGATTTATTTAGAGTTCTAATTATTCTAGACCGGGAGGGGGCTACCATGAATATATAGTTTACATCCAAAATTAACGGTTATCTTATTGGTTTTTAAAAATCATCATAAACAATTCTACAGATTCTATCTGTAGATTGCATATACTTTGCCTGTCCTGGGTTTAACGGCATTTGCAGCCTGCTCTCGAAAGAGGTGAAATAAGTGCTGCGATGCCACAGCAGTGACTGTCTCAACAGTGAGACACACGGAGGTTTTGGGTAACGGAAGCCACAAGCCATGGAGACAGCAGCTTTCCACACAACATCAAGTGTGAGTCTCCCAGGGACCAGGATCCTTTCTGCATAGATATTCCCCGTCCTTAACCTCATCTGTACTTTGACTCAAGAAGCTTTGCTGATAAGTTTAACTGAGGGTCAAAATACCATGCAGGGCCAGGCACAGTGCCTCACACCTGTAATCCCAGCACTTTGGGGGGCCGAGGCAGGTGGATCAATTGAGGTCAGGAGTTCGAGACCAGCCTGGCTGACATGGTGAAACCCCATCTCTACTAAAAATACAAAAATTAGCTGGGTTTGGTGGCTCATGCCTGTAATCCCAGCCACTTGGGAGGCTGAGGCAAGAGAGTCACTTGAACCTGGGAGGCAGAGGTTGCCCTGAGTCGAGATCACACCACTGGACTCCAGCGTAGGGGACAGAACGAGACTCCATCTCAAAAAAAGAAAAAAAAAAGTACGGTGCAGTATTATAACAAACTCTGACCAAGGGAAAAACAGTGAAAAAGAAGACTTACCATTTATTAAAGACCTACTGTGTGCCCCATGTTCTCTACATACATTGCCTCATTTCATCTTCTAAGTTCCATTTGGGATCATAGAGACACCCAGAGCTCAGCTTTGGCCTCGCATTCAGCCGAAACCCTGCTGTCTGCCTTTGCTTCCTCTCTGGAAGCCTGCTTCAACCTTATTTACGGCACCCCTGAACTTGCATCTGATCAATGGTCATCTCCTTGCATAGGTTAGCACTGTATCTAATCATTGTAAGAACATTAGTGATACAAACGTGTTGTGACATTTTCATTTGTTGTTAATATTAAAATTCAGTATTCACTTTTAAATATGGGTAAACATTCTATGTGAAACTTGGAGTGAAAGCTTTTCTTTAAGTGTTCAGAGATTGGAATTCTATCAAACTATGAATTCATACTTCTTCTTCTCATTATTATTATTATTTTGAGACGGAGTTACCCAGGCTGGAGTGCACTGATGCAATCTCGGGTCACTACAACCTCCACTTCCTGGATTCAAGTGATTCTCCTGCCTCAGCCTCCCTAGCTGCTGGGATTACAGGCACCAGCTATCACGCCCAGCTAACTTTTTAGTAAAGATGGGATTTTGCCATGTTGGCTGGGCTGGTCTTGAACTTCTGACTTTAGGTGATCCACCCACCTTGGTCTCCTAAAGTGCTGGGATTACAGGCATGAGCCACCACGCCTGGTCAATACAGTATTCACTTTTAAATGTAGGTAGACATTCCACATGAAACTTGGAGTGAAAAATCTCCTTTAAGATTGGAATTCTATCAGTCCAAGTCAAAGTATGAATTCACACTTATTATTGCAAGACTGTGGTGATTGCAAAAGTCATTAATCTTACGTAAAAGAAAGCATGCTTTAGGATACATATCTTTATTTGAGTCCACAAATGTTCATGCAAATTTAGATGATAATACATGGCAGAATAAAAAAGATTAATAGGCCGGGCACAGTGGCTCGTGCCTGTAATCCCAGCACTTTGGGAGGCCAAGGCAGGAGGATCACTTGAAGTCAGGAGTTTGAGTCCAGCCTGGGCAACATAGTAAGACCCCTGTCTCTACAAAAAAAAAACTTTGTTTTAATGTAACCAGGTGTGGTAGTATGAGCCTATATAGTCATAGCTACTTGGGAGGCTGAAGAAGGAGGATCGCTTGAGTCCAGGAGGTTGAGGCTTCAGTGAGTTGTGATTGTACCACTGCACTCCAGCCTGTGTGACAATGTGAGATTCTGCCTCAAAAAAGAAAAAATTACAAGGAGGAAAAACTCCCAAATCATTCTACAAGGCAGGTTATACATCATCTTTGATTCGGATGTAATAAAGACGGAAGGGAGAAAAGTAGAATATTTACATTAAAATGAGCGCATCAAACACTTGCCTCTCTAACAGTCACAGGTGGAAGTGGGCTCTGTCCATTTGTGTGTATGGTAGGCAGCTGGCAGAGGAGAAATCTTGCTGACAGTAAAGAAATTATTGTATCTTCCCCATCATGTCAAACTCATAACATTTTGACATGATGTTTTATCATTAAAGTTGTATAATAAAAACTTTAATGACAAAAACATGTCAATGTGGCAGGTTGAATGCAAGAATGGCTCGGATTCTCTACCCCTGCTCCTATTCAGGCCCCTTGAAATGTGACTTTGGAGCCCCTCCCACCAGGAGGTGGAGTCTGTTTCCCACACTTAGAATCTGGGCGGCTTTGTGATTTACTTTACCTAACAGAATGCGGCAGAAGTGTCCGTTCGGAACTCAGTTCTCGGGAGGCCTTGCAAGCTTCCGTTCCCACCCTTTGAACCCTCTCATGCCATGAGGGAAA